>JACEIK010010330.1:0-43248 GCA_018107945.1 Datura stramonium
CAAATTTTCAATCGCATAAATTAAAACAAAGTACTTTGTTGAAAAGGAAAATCAAATCACCCAAAGAATCTCATTAGAGCACCAAAGAACAGTATAGTCAACTCAAGAACTATATCAATATTGAGGTGAAAAGAAGAAAAAGTGAAAAACCTCACTTTATCTTTCTCTTAGTTTTAAAAAATTGGCGAAGAAGAATATGTTTTTCTCTCTCTTTTTGTTTCAAAGAAAATATATAAGGAATTTTTTTGACATCACATTACTGTGTCTATAGGCTGTAGTAGACAAATAGCAAAAGAAGATAAAAAGTAGTGAAAATCTAGTCAGTCATAAATTCCTTCTCTAGAAAGTAGAAAATGAATTAGTGAAATAAGCTAATGCAATCCATTTTGGAAAAACAAATCCAAAAATAAATTGGGTCAAAAACCATTACTTGACTATAACAATCTTGATCACATAGCGATTACATTCCAATACAATTTAGCTTAAAGGGATACAAACCGAATCGCACTATTTACGTCACGATGCTAATTTTTTAAAAGCTGTTAAGTCGATATTCATAAAAATCACACATGTATAACGGTACGAGGAGAATACCAATATTATCCATAGTCTATCGGAGATTATCAATGGTCTCCTAATGATACTTGTCAATGCAAAATAAGTTGGACTTGGAGGCGTTCATGCGGCCCGAAGAAGCTTCTTGACCATCGACACTAAAAAGATAAAAAGTTGCCACTAAACCAGAGCCGTTATAAGTCACTTGGAAGCCCAAGATAGTTTGATGCTAATAAATCGAGGAAGGACACACCTTTTTGAGGTCACTTCACTTAAATTTTGTCCTCTTCTAAAAATTATATCATATAACTATAATTAAATAGAGGAAAAAGTCAAAGAATTTGAGATAAAAGATAAGTATGAATGCGATCTTAGAGTGCCACATTACCGGATATGTTGTTCCATCAGTGACAAACAATAATTTCACGATCCTTTCACATTTTCTACCATACTTGAAGTTCTAGAGCTTGGATTGAGACTATTTTTGGTGCAATTCCTTTGATTTCGAAAGAGGTTAAGTTTCTAACAAATAATTTTCAATTCTCTCACTAATCTATCGATTTCAAGCCTTAATACGCTTTTGGGGATTACAGAGATAGGAGGGTTTAACCCTAAGATTCTAGAATGAGATTTTGATAATTTGGGGTTGATTCAAATCCTCTTTTCACCAACTTTTTAGATAAGACATCCTAACCTTATGGGTAAAAAAGTTTAAAAGAATATTTTCAATTTGACCTTAGAGGCTTAGGGTGGCTTTGACTGAATTTTTTTATTTGGAATTTTATATTGCAATATGTAAATTGATGAATTTGGATTCTCATATAGAACATGATTTTGATAGATATAAGAGACTTTTGAGGAGAGACGCAAAGGAAAAATGATTGTGTAAAGAGTTCGTGGCGTGTTTCCTTGGCCATCAAGTTAGGTTATGGCTTATTCTTTCTAAATTTGAGTTTACAGTGCTAACTTATTGTCTAAAGTATGCTATGGGCTGGGCAGATTGATGAGGTTGAAATTTTGGATAAATGACTAATTATTGTGAAATCGAGACTAGGGATTTACCTAATATATGTTTATATGACTTGAAATGCTTATATGTTGAAACACTCTATTTTCATTATATCGCTAATTGATGATATGTTGGCCTACAAACATTGTTGTAAAATCAATTTGCTTATTTAGGAAATATATTAGCCTATGAGCATCTTTTTAAAGAAATATTCTTATTTAAGAGATATATGGGCCTACGGCATCTTGTTATGAAAGCAATCTACTTATTTGAAAATTCATTTGCCTATACACATGCTTTATTTGGGAAATCAATCAACTTATTTGAGAGATATTTTTGCCTATGAGTATTGTGTTGAAAGCAATCACTTAGTTGATGTATTGTGGCTTAAGGGCACCGTGAAAAGTAAAAGTTTATTTATGAAGGCTTGGGCCTATGTTTGTGGTGGTTAAAAAGTCATTCTTATGTACTTATTGAATTTGAATTATTTTTAAAATTATTATGATCAGCCTTATACATATCATTTTCATGGATCATAGGCTTACTACTATGGAGACAAAAGTTTAAAAAATGGCTAAAACTTGAGGCCATATGACTTATTTATTATTGATGATGGCAGTATAAAATGTCGGCTATAGCGCAAGGAAAATGGTTCGGACGGGTTATATGAATCTTGCGAGTCCTTAAGCTGCGTCCTCTCACGGCATGCCATTGTGGAAAAAGTTTCACCAATAGAATTATTGTCATTGAATATCATTATTGTCCATTGCTTTGCACTTTATTGATTCTTTATTTTCTTGTGTTTCACATTTATTCAACGGATGGCTCTAGTCATTGCCCATACTATATTCTGAGAGAGTTGAGGGTTTCTTTGTTGATTTAGCGAGGTTTATTAGTATTCTATATGACATATCCAAATTAAATCTTGCTTGATAGGCACGAGATATCTCTTTTGAGTACACTCATACTCATACTACTCTTCCTGCAATATTTAGATACAAATCCTAGCACTAGCGGATCATGCGATTCTAGTTGTTCGAGACCATGCTTCTTAGAAATTGCGAAGCTACAGCGTCGGAGCAATAGTATGAAAACTTCATCTATGT
The DNA here is from genome assembly GCA_018107945.1 of Datura stramonium. Classification (NCBI taxonomy): domain Eukaryota; kingdom Viridiplantae; phylum Streptophyta; class Magnoliopsida; order Solanales; family Solanaceae; genus Datura; species Datura stramonium. Next base: position 2,671 of record JACEIK010010330.1, read on the forward strand.
TATTTTCCTATCGCGTTTAGATATTCGGATAAGATTATAGTATTAAGCAGTGGACATTCTTTTAGAAGATTTTGGACAAATTATAGGATTACACAAGTGCTACTTTCTTTTAGGAATTTTGTACTAGTGACACTAGATTTTGGGAATATGGTTAATTTCCGTGCTTTATGTATCTATTTTTGAAGATTTAAGAGTTTTTAAAGGGCTATTCAGCATTGTTTTATTCTTTCATGGTTCACATAATTTCTTGTAGTTTACTTGTTCCTGAGGATGACATTTTATTCTGAGTTGGGTTGAAAATCTATTATAGGTTTTGAATAATAACAAATCAATAAATAATGGTGCAGGAACAAATTTGGGTTTGATATGCTTCCCCCGGCTTTAAATTTTTGAAAAGAATTATAACAAGTGGATACAAGTATTTTGAGCCACAAGTGAGACTAATGTTACAAAGAAAAACCTCAAAGAAGGCTTCTAGAATTAATTCATTATTAGATTTAATATATCTTATTAATATAACTTTCTCCATGTATACTGCCCAATCAATCAAAATATAAACTGTAATTGGATTCATCTCCACGTTGATGCTAAACTACATTCTTAATTAGAAAATATTTACTCTGACTCATGTTGCCCGCAGAAATCATTTCATATTTAAGTATTTTACTATATTTTATATTTATCTTAATTTAACATTCAAACAACAACAATAATTAGTATCACCACGGTTTTGAAGAAGTTGAGCCATTTATTGCAGATACTCACTCATCAATTTTCAATTTTAAACTGACTCATCATCATCATCAAATATGAAAATTATTAAAATAAAAATATTAATTAAAATTATAATTTTAAATAATTGGTTTTTTTTTTGTATTGTTATCTTTTTATTTTTTGTATACATTTTTTTTTTTTGATTAATAATATTTTTTCCTCTTTTTGATCAATTCTTCCTCCTTTAATTTCTTTTCTCTATCTTGTAACGTATTCACAATGGTTGACTAAATCCGTGGCACAATCCCATTCATCCCCTATATCTATAAATTGCCTCGCTTTTTCCTACCCCAACATAACATTCTTCTCACCGTGGAACTCTTAATCTTTCTCTCTCTATCTCTCTCATCTCTCTCTACTCTCTCATTGTCTCTCTTCCTCTCTCTCTCTCTCTTTATATAATTATATATATATATATAGAGAGAGAGAGAGGGAAGTAAGATAGATAGATATATAAAAAGAGGGAGTGAGACGGGAAGAGAGAAGAAGATAAAGTGTGGTAGACATGAACAACCTATCAATTTAGAGGAGTTTTCATTATTTTACGGTAACTGTACGATTTGCTTGATACAAGTGGGCCTTAACTTTTTGTGATTGTTTGTTCGCGATAGGGCATGACAAGCTTGCAGTTCACGCATCAAACAAAATCGGAGCTATAAAATCTTAACATCTTCACATCCATCTAATAATATTCACTACTCATATGGTTTGGACTTCAATTCAATATTATTTTCCACATAAGCTCTTACATGAATGTATTTTATATATATATATATATATATATATATAGTTAATTTAATGCGGACTTAAGATTTAATTTTGTGAACAACCCCCAAATACACTAAATTTTTGTTGCTCCATTAATTTACATACGTACATAGATTAATAATTATAATTTTGTGGTGGGAACAATCCAATAATATGAGGAGATAATTTAGACAAAATTTTTCCATAATTACTAGTCATACACATACATAGTAAGTTACTTGATTTTACCTATGTTTAGGGATGTTTATGTATAGTGTTTGACTATTTTTACAAGTTGTAGTACTTTATTTTTTATTTTTATTTTCGGTCAAATCATATATATTTAAAATTTTCGTCAATAAGATTTGTATTTATTATCATTGAATGTATGAAACACAAACAAAAATGTGAGATTTTGAAAATCTATGAGATATTCTAGTTTCATATCCTAACATAGTCAACATACGTATAGTGAGATCATGTAACATACAAAATTTACTACAATTAATACTATGACAAGATATAACATATTAAGTTTGTTATCATGATTACCTCTTTTATTAATAAATAGTAAAAATTTACAATAAATACTCTAACAAAAGAGCATTATCAAGCCCACACATTTTAAAATTTCATAAATCATCATAGTATCGCGTCTTTTGGTCATGGGTTCATAGGTGAATTATAAACTTCTCTCTCTCTCTGTTCCTCATCTCTCTCTCTCTCATTGTAATTTTCTATATAATTTTGTGTTTCAAACCATAAGTATTGCATTTTCATACACCGCATTTTATCGGCGAAGCAATTCACATAAGGTGGTGTAGTTTAATCAAAAAGATTACATGCCTAGATACATAGACTCATTGGTTTGAGGATGAAAAGCATCTATATCCTTTGTGCAAACTTCTATATCAATAAACACACAAGGATAAGACCACGGAATTTGAATTTGTGCTACCTTTTAAATATAGAAAAGCATCTACATCCAAACACCTTTAGGCTATTGTAGTGGAAGTGTACTCATATAATTGAACAAAAGGAGTGTTCATTTGTAACAGCGATGAAGGCTGTCTATTTATGAGAAGCACAATAGTGATGAAAGCTTCTACCCTGGAATAAAGGTAGCTTGACATGAAGACAATAAGGTTAAAACCCAGTCTTAACTATGGGCCTATGCTTTCTTTCTGCATTGCCATTTTTTCTGATGTGTTAGGACAAGAAATGTATACGATTATACCACAACTTTCCAAGTGTTTAACAAATTCTGTTCTAATGAACTCACCTCCTCCATCACATTGGAAAATTTTTATAACTTTTGAGAACTGCCTTTCCACCATTTCGGAATCTAAATACTTTAAAAGTTTCTTTTTTAAGTGGATAGAGCCAAGACCTTGCCATTCAATCAAAATTCACATAATATTTTATATCTTGAGAGGATTGATGGGCGAGGGCCCCCGAGTCATGGTGATTCTCGGCCAAAGGGTTCTTTCTCAATTTTGTTGTCAAACTAAGCGGTAGTTACAACCTTTGCCCAATGACCAGCTAGAACAAAGCAATAGGCACTTTATTCCAACAACTAACATCAATGTTTTCCTATTTTTAAAAAATTCAAACTAGGATGTATGAAACTAGCATGCCATATGTTATGCAGATTCTTCCGGTCTTGTGTGGCGATCCAAGCGTAGAAGGTTGTTATCTTCCAATGCATAGGAAGTCCCCCTTTTCCTATATCCCTTGCGAAGGTAGTTTCCTTCTCTTCTTGTCCTTAACAACAAAATTAGATTCATCAAATTTAGGAGTGCATGATTTATCCTTGGCAATCATACTAGCGAAGAAGATTCTTAGTGATCTTGGGTACTCACAAAGAAGTTCTGCGGGTTTCAAACTGATCTGTTGTATTTCCAACATGTGTGATGTCTAATTGAGAACAATTTCAATAATTGTTTCATCGAGATCCATTATAAGGTTGGAGGTCGAGATGGGTTACCTAGATTATTTGTCATGTGACCTACGGCTCCTGAGTCCATTATACATGCGCCAATCTCCGATGATTGAATTTTGAAAGATGTACCCAGTAGTGTTTTGGTAGTTCATCTGCTGATTAATGCACTAATAGTCCCACCTATAGAAGCACTTAAGAGCGGTATGATTATTTCTACACAAATTTTACATGTATCACCTGTAGAACCTTGCATGTTTCCATGTTTGACTTCCACTTGAGTACTTTTTATTTTATTGTTGTGTCCTTATCCGGCGGTTCTAAAAACCTCTTCCCACAGGTTCGGTTTGTTAGGACCTCTTCCTCTTTGAAGCGGTTTCCTCTTCCTCTACCTCTTTGAGGCAGAGAATGTCATATCGTAGTTTTGTTGAGGCACTTCTTCCTCATCTTCTCTCATGTTAAAACCCCTTAGTGCATTGACAAGTGATTTAGAAGTCAGATAGGGTGCCTTACATAACACGGCCGTTTTGAATGTCTTGTACTTGAGACCTAAGCCTCTAGCAAAGTTAATCACTTTGCTATCTTAATCAATAGGCTTGTGTATGGATGCAAGTCCATCAAAAATGCCTTTGAATTCTTGATGTACTCATCGATATTCTTGTTTTTCCCAACTTAACGATGCATGTTTGTATTGTTTAAGTTGGAACTCCTTATCATAGTTGTAGAAGATAGGCTTCTTCCTAGGAATTCCCACATCTCATAGCATTGAGTAAACCCTGCTATTAAGTACATGCTTTTCTTCGATGAGTGTACCTACGGAACGTCTTTCTCGTCGAATCTTGCTTACTTCCACCGTCTTGACAACCTTACGAGAGAGTCTTTCATTATCTTTCTCCAAACCTTTTGATGTTGGAGAGTGGTGCCATCTCTTTGATGAGATATGCTAACTTCATCACTGGATAGCTACAGCATCTGTGTTCTCCAGATACGATAATTTCTTGGTTTACATGTTTTATGGAACACGAGGCGATCAACTTATTGCAATGATGAGGTAAAGAGAGTATTGGTTAGGGAAGTTTTAGGACCATGAAGAATTCTCAAGTTGTTTTAGAGAGGAATAAATCATATATTGATGTGTAAAATCGCATACAAATGACTCCTATATATAGGAGAAGAATTAAGTAGAAGAAGTAGGATAACTACAAACTACGAGAGTCCTATTCTAGTTAAACAAGAATATACGAATACTTAGTCTCATACAAAGACTTAATTAACTTTTCTTTAAGCTCTATCTTAGTTCTTGATCTTTATCTTCGGCAAAGAATAGTACTCACTCTCTGTATGCGAGTAAATAAATAGACATATGATAGCTCAAATAAATATAAGATGTTTTATTTCCAGGGTCTTAATAAACACATAGCTATTGTAACAAAAAAATTCGTTGTAATCTAAATTTCTCCATGTATCATATACCCAATCAATCCAAATATAAACTCTAATTCGATTCAACTCCCGTTGATGTTAAACTACATTCTTCCTTAGAAATATTTACTCGGCTCATCAGCGCACCAAAGAAATCATTTCATATTTAATTTTTTAATATTTTATATTTATCTTAATTTAACATTCAAACAACAATAATTAGTATCACAAATAGTTTTGAAGAAGTTGAGGCAAGCTGTATGAATATTCACTCATCAATTTTAATTTAAACAGAGCTCACTTCATCATATCAAATATGAAAATTATAAAAATAAAAATATTTAATTTAAATTATAATAAAGAAGTTATCTACATATATATTAGTATATTAATTATGTAAATATTAACTAATTAATGTATTCAAATTAATAATATTTTTCTGTTTAGTCAAATTCCTTCCCCACTTTTATTTCTTTTCTCCATCTTGTAACGTATTCCATCAATGGTTGACTAACTCCACGTGGCACAATTCTATTCATCCCCTCTATCTATAAATTGACTCACTTTCCCTACCCCAAACATAACATTCTTCTGTGGAACTCTTAATCTTTCTCTCTCTATCTCTCTCTCTCATTGTCTCTCTTCCTCTCTCTCTCTCTTTCTGTCTCTCTCTCTCTCTACATATATGTATGTATATATATATATATAGAGAAAACAAGATATATATATATAGAGAGAGAGAGAGAGATAAAGTGTGACTAGACACATGACAACCTATCAATCAGAAGGTTTCATTATTTTACGTGGCATCGGTGCATGATGCACAGCGGGGCTTTGTAACTTGCTGTGATTTTTAGCGATAGGGCAGCAAAAACACAGTTCCTTGCATCAAACAAATCGGGAGATACATCAAAATCTTAACATCTTCAGATCCATCTAATAATATTCACTACTCATATGGTTTAGACTTCATTCAATCTTATTCCATATAATACTTACATGAATGTAATATATATATATAATTAGTTAATGCGGTTTTTAATGTTAATTTTGTGAAACAACCCCAAAACAAAATTGTAGACTAAATTTTTGTTTCTCCATTAAAAATTTACATACGTACATGAATTAATAATTATAATTTTGTGGTGGAACAATCCAAAATATGAAGAGATAATTTTGACAAAATTTATCCATAATTACTAGTCATACACATATATAGTAAGTTTCTTGATTTTACCTCTGTTTAGGGATGTTTATGTATAGTGTTTGACAATTTTTACAAGTTGTAGTACTTTATTTTTTATTTTTCTTTTTCGGTCAAAATCATATATATTTTAGATTTCGTCAATAAGATTTAGGATTTATTATCATTGAAAGTATGAAACACAAACAAAAATGTGAGATTTTGAAAATGCATGAGATATTCTAGTTTTGAGATTCTAACATAGTCAACATCTTTTGCTTGAGATCTATAACATACAAAATTTACTACAATTAATATGACAAGATATTACATATTAAGTTTCTTATCATGATTACCTACTATTAATAAATCGAGAAATTTAAAATAAATACTCAAACAAACAGGCATTATAAATACCACACATTTAAAATTTTCATAAATCATCATAGTATCGCGTCTTTGGTCATGGATTCATAGGTGAATTATAAACTTATCTCTCTCTCTCTCTCTCTCTCTCTCTCTCTCTCTCTCATTGTATTTTCTATATAATTTTGTGGTTCAAACTATAATTATTGCATTTTCATACACCGCATTAGGATACCTGAGGTCAATGAAGCCTACACGTTGGCTCATATATACTTCCTCCTCTAAATGGCTATGTAGGGAAAGCATTTTTGACATCTAACTGTCGATCTCCATGTAGACAGGCAACCACTAATAGAACCATTCTTATGGTTGTGTCCTTGACTATAGGACTAAATGTCTCTTCAAAATCAACCCCGCTTCTAGTTGGGAAAACCTGCTGCGGCCCGGTCTGCTTTGAATTTGTCATGGTTTCCATTTGCCTTGAGTTTAGTTTTAAACACCCCTTTAGAGACAACTATATTTCATTCCTGCAATTTTAGGAACCAGTGTCAGGTTTGGTTGTTGTGAAGAGCATCAATCTCCTCTTGCATTCTTTCAGAAGCCGGTGAGAACTTTAATTCTTCCTTTGTAGTTCTTGGTTCTTTGTGTGCCTCTTCTCTACACCGCAACAAGATACGTGTGAGTTACAGGAGTTGACTTTGCCTTGTTCCTTGTCACCATATGATGTCCTTGATTCTTTAGGAACAATATAATCTATAGTACTGTGGTTGTATTCACTCTGGTGGCATAGAACCTTACGATTAGGAATTTACTAGTGTTGAACCCATTTGAAGATCAACTTCCTCTTGTATGCCTTGAGGATCAATTACAGATAAAACATTTGGATATGGTGCATTTGCTTTTTAATGACTCAACGGCTTCATCATACGATGAAGTCTATATCACCATCATCGATAATTGTTCAATGACATCTCTTGGAAAGTGAGTTTTAGTCACCACTTCATCGTCAACAAGAATGGTAAATTTGAAGTGTTAGTCACCACTCCATCATCAACAAGAATGGTAGGTTGAGTGCCGGACTTAATTGCATCACCAAGCGCATTTCTTACCAATATATCAACAGAAGGGGAAGAAACATGATGAGAAGCATCTTATTTAGACAAGACTTCCCCCGAATGCGAATTACTTTTGCAACTTAGAAAGAACTCAAAAATAGTTAGCTAAGTGAGGGTGAAATATTAGTTTTGTGCATTGATTGAGACAAATTCACATAAGGTGGTGTGGATTCATCAAAGATGACATGCCTAGATACGTAGACTCTTTTGTTTGGGGATGAAAAGCATCCTATATCCTTTGGCTGCAAACTTATATCAATAAACATCTGAGGATAAGTCTTGGAATTTGAATTTGGTGCTACCTTTTAAATGAAAAGCATCTACATCAAACACCTTTAGGCTATTGTAGTCGGAGTGTGTACCATATAATTGAACAAAATGAGAGGTCATTTTTAACATTGATGAAGGCTGTCTATTTATGAGAAGCACAAAGTCATGAAAGCTTCTAGCTACAAGAATAAAGGTAGCTTGACATGAAACAATAAGGTTAAACCAGTCTCAACTATGGGTATGCTTTCTTTTCTGCATTGCCATTTGTTCTAATGTGTTAAGGGCCCAATGTATCATATTATACCACAACTTTCCAAGTGCTTAACAAATTATGTGCTAATGAACTCACCTCCTCCATCACATTGGAAAATTTTTATAACTTTTGAGAACTACCTTTGCCATTTTAAGAATCTAAGAAATATTTAAAAAGCTAATTCTTTTAGTGGATAGAGCCAAGTAGACCTTGTATTATAATCAAAAAAATTTACCTGTCATTATGTTGAGAGGATTCAATTGGAGCGGGGCCCCCAAAGATCATGAGTGAATTCACAACAACGGTTCTTTCTCAATTTTATATCTCAAACAAAAAGGTATTTTAAAACCTTTGCTTGTGACAACTAGAACAAACAGTAGGCAATTTATTCAAAAACTAACATCAATGTTCCTATTTTAAAGAGTTCAAACTAGGATATACGAAACTAGCATGCCATATATTTATGCGAGTTCTTCCGAGTCTTGTGTGGTAGTCAAGGCATAGAGAGGTTGTTATCTTCCAATGCATAGAATCACCCTTTTACCATATCCTTGTGATTAGGTTCCTTGTCTTCTTGTCCTTAACAACAAAATTAGATTCATCAAATTCAAGAGTGCATGAGTTATCCTTACTAACTTAAAGAAGATTCTTAGAGATCCTTAGGTACTACGGGAAGTTTAACGGTTTCAAACTTTGATCCTAGATGTATTTCCAACATGTGTGATGTCTAATTGAGAACCATTTTCAATAATGATTTTATCAGATCCATCATATGGTTGGAGGTCAGATAGGTTACCTAGATTATTTGTCATGTAGTGTAGGCTCCACGAGTCCATATACATACTGTCATCTCCGGTAGTTGAATTTTGAAGATATACACCCAGCTAGTGCTTGGTAGTTCATAACTTGATTGGTACTAATAGTCCCACCTATAGAAGCACTTAAGAGCAGGTGTGGTTATTTCTACCACAAATTATACATGTATCTCACACAGCAGAGACCTGCATGTTTCCCTTGTTTTGACTTCCACCTTGGGTACTTTGATTTCTATGATTGTTGTGTCCTTGTCAGCGGGTCTAAAACCTTTTCCTGAGTTCAATTAGGACCTTTGCCTCTTTGAGAATGGTTTCCTCTTCCGCCTTCCCCTCTTTGAACAGAGAATGTCATATCGTAATTTTGTTGAGGCACTTCTTCCTCATCTTCTCTCATCATCAAAAAACCCCTTAGTGCATTGACAAACTGATTTAGAGTCAGATAGGGTGCCTTACATAACATGACAATTTTGAATGTCTTATTACTTGAGACCTAAGCCTCACAGCAAAGTTAATCCCACTTTGCTATCTTCATCAATAGGCTTGTGTATGGCTGCAAGTCCATCAAAAATGCCTTACAGATTCTTCGATGTACTCATCAATATTCTTGTTTCCAACTTAATATTCTGTAGATCTTTGTTTAAGTTGGAATTCCTTGTCCTTGTTGCTTGAAGATAGGCTTCTTCTAGGCATTCCCACGTCTCACAGCATTGGAAAACCTATTATTAAGTACATGCTTTCTTCGATAGTCTTCTCTGAGCGTCTTTCTCCTACGAATCTTCCTTACTTCCCTTTGTCTTGACAACCTTCCCGGAGAGTCTTTCATTATCTTTCTCCAAACCTTTTGATGTTGGAATTTAGTGCCATCTCTTTGATAAGATATGCTAACTTCGTCACTGGATAAGCTACAACGTACATCTATCAAGATCGTGTTCTTGGTTTATGTTTGTGGAACACGAGGGCGATGAGCTTGTGCAATGATGAGGCAAAGAGTATTAGTTGAGGAAGTTTTCAGAGGCCATTTGTTTTTGGATAAGCAGTTTTCAATTCAATACTTAAGCGGTGAGAAGAGTTCTCAATGCTCTTATACCATGAAGAATTCTCAAGTTGTTTTAGAGAGAGTCAATCGTATATTGATGTGTAAAATCACACTGATAGCTCATATATATAGGAGAAAAGAGATTAAGTAGAAGAGTAGGATAACTGGAAACTCACGAGTCTATTCTAGTTAAAGAGATCTAAACACTTAGTCTCAGCTACAAAGACTTAACTAACTTTTTCTTTAAGCTCATCTTGGATTCTTGATCTTTATCTTGACAACAAATAGTACTCACTCTCTATGTGTGAGTAAATGAATCAACTTCATATAGTCACTACAAATAAATATAGATATTTATTTCGAGTCTTAATAAAAACATAGCTATTATGTAAAAAATCATTGTAATCTAAATTTCTCCATGTATACTATACTGATCAATCCAAATATAAACTCTAATTCGATTCATCTCCCTTTGATGTTAAACTATATTCTTCGTTAGAAAAATATTTACTACGACTCATCGGCGCACAGAAAAAATCATTTCATATTTAATTTTTTAAAGATATTTTTATATTTATCATGTTTAACATTCAAACAACAATAATTAGTATCACAAATAGTTTTGAAGAAGTTGAACTTAAATTGTATGAATACTCATATCAGTACTAAATTTAAACTTGACTCAACTTCATCATATAAAATATATGAAAATTATAAAAATAAAAATATTAATTAATTGTGTAGAAGTTATCTACATATATATTAGTATATTAATTATGTAAATATTAACTAATTAATATAATCAAATTAATAATATTTTTTCCTAGTTTGGTCAAATTCCTTCCCCACTTTTATTTCTTTTCTCCATCTTGCTTGTCTTCAATGATTTGACTAACTCCGTGAAACAATTCCATTAATCCCCTCTATCTATAAATTGCCTCTTCCCTACCCCAACATTAACATTTTCTTTGTGGAACTCTTAACTTTCTCTCTCTCTCTCTCTCTATATATATATATATATATATATATATATATATATATATATATATATATATATATATATATATATATATGAGAGAGAGAGAGAAGAAAATAGATATATAAAAGAGAGAGAGAGAGAGATAAAGTGTGACTAGACACATGACAACCTATCAATCTAGAGGAGTTTTCATTATTTTTTACGTGGCATCGGTTTGCTTGATGCAAGCGGAGCTGTAACTTTCCTGTGATTTTTTGCGATAGGGCATGACAAAGCTTGCGGTTCACTTGCATCAAACAATTGAAGGCTACATAAATCTTAACATCTTGAGATCCATCTAACTATATTCACTACTACGTATGGTTTGGACTTCATTCAATCTTATTCCACGTAAACTCTTACATGAATGTAATATATACATATATATAAATATATATAGTGAATTTAATACGAGACTTTAATTTTAATTTTTGTGGAACAACCCCAAATCAAAATTGTAGACTAAAGGTTTTATTTGCTCCATTAAAAATTTACATACGTACATAGATTAATAATTATAATTTTTGGTGGGGAACAATCTAAAAATATTAGATAATTTTACGAGAATTTTTCCATAATTACTAGTCATACACATACATAGTAAATTACTTGATTTTACCTCTGTTTAGGGATGTTTATGTATAGTGTTTGACTATTTTTACAAGTTGTAGTACTTTATTTTTTATTTTTCTTTTTCGGTCAAAATCATATATATTTTAGATTTCGTCAATAAGATTTGTATTTATTATCATTGAATGTATGAAACACAAAGCAAAATGTGAGATTTTTTAAAATCTATGAGATATTCTAGTTTAAAATCCAAACATAGTCAACATCTTTTTAGCGAGATCCTATAACATACAAAATTTATTACAATTAATACTATGACAAGATATAACATATTAAGTTTGTTATCATGATTACCTACTATTAATAAATCGAAATTTACAATAAATACTCAAACAAAGAGCATTATCAATCCCTTCCATTTAAATTTTTTATAAATCATCATGTATCGCGTCTTTGGTCATGGGTGAATTATAAACTTATCTCTCTCTCTCTCTCTCTCTCTCTCTCTCATTGTATTTTCTATATATTTTGTGTTTCCAGCTACATTCACACCCGTAAATTCTTAACATGTAGATGGCTATTCGGTTGGGGGATTTTAGGATGCCGTACATGCTAGAAAAGAGGCACAGGAAGATTGGACCAAACGCCAAGTCGGTGCGTCACAAGGCAAAATCGACTTATAAGTCCCAATTATACTGCAGCCCTCGCCCGGTTTTAAGTTACAATTCATATAATTTTCGAGAGGAGAAATGAGGAGAGCAGGAGGAGGAAGCGAGATTGCTTTACATCAATTTCATTCGATTCTGTTGTCAAACGCGGTCCAAACTTGAATTAACCTCGGATCTCAGGGTATTTAGCGACGAGGCATTCCTACGGATTTAGTTTCGTGAAATTCGGTAGGCAAATCGTCGCTCTGCCAAGCTAAGGTAAGTGGAATTGCTCCAAATTAGTGTCAATATACTCCTAGCCCTAAAGTGAGTATTTCTCGCCACGGACTTTTCGAGGAAATAGCGAGTTTTCGACCGTTTTAATGGCCAAAGTTTGGAGCATATATATATATATCAAAAGTGATGTTTTCTTCGAGAATATTAGTGTATTTAGTTTTAATTGATGTATGTGTGCATTTGGGAAAATAGGTAGTCTTGTGGGAAACTTCGCCCGTTAGTCGGAAAATGCGGAAACGAGTTATGTAAGCCGAGTTTCTTCGGCAAGTTAGTAACTTAAGCCTAGTATAATACGGTAAACTCCACCAATAAAATTCTGGAGTCGAATATTGAGTTTTGTCTTGGTCCCATTAAACACATCTTGCGTTGTTATATCATATCGGTCAAGAAAGCTAGTAAACGATTGCCAAATGGCGAGATATCATTTGACTGGTATAGCCCGGTATGCGTTTAGCAAGCATGTTTTATAATAATATGACATATATTCGGAATAAAGCTAGTAGTAAATCGAGGCAGGAACGGATACGGTATAGTCATACGTCGGATAATTGCCTCGGCTACGGTATGGCCATACGGTCGGATAGTATCGGCTACGGTATAGCCGTATAGTCGGACGGTATTTAACAACTGCGGTATATTGTCTGATCGGATAAGATCCCAAATTCTGTGTAAAGTAGTTTGAGAATCGGTATAACACGAAAGAGTTCGAATAAGAAATCGGATTACAGATAGTATTTTAGGTTTAAACATGCTTTCTATATGTGTGATTATTGAATATTGAGACCCAGTTATAGTCATGAGGGCACCCTTGAGCGTCCTCGCCGCCCCAGGTTGGTAGCGTATTTGTCGACCGGCGGGTAGGTATACGTCGCCCGAGGTGGCATGCCGTCATGACAGGGTGAGAAGATGGGATGAAGCTTTCCCGTGCTCGGGCTTATCGGCATAGCGGTCTGATTTACCTGTTTGTGCGCTTGCTTGAGACGGATTACGGATACGACGATTCTGATTCTGATTTACGGTCTGAGTCCCTCTAGGGCTTAGACCACGATTATTTATATCGAGGCCATAGCCATTTTGGGGCTCCCGGTAATTAGAGGTGCGCGTAGTTAGTAGATGAGTGGAGTGATTTATTTTGGATGAGTGGAGTGTTTAGGTGTTTAGCGTTGTTGGTATGTTGTACATGTGGGTAGTATTACGATAGTAGTGGTGACCTTGTCAATCCAAGTAGATATACGTATTCTTTATGTTGAGCTACGGTGGCTAGGCAATGGTGGCCTTGTCGGCCACGGCATAGGTTTCCCATAGAGTAGGATGCAGTTGTTGATGATACGGGACGGGTGGCTATGCATTTGATGTTAGGAGGTTGTATTTGATGTTATATAGCCCGTCAATTCCGGGAATCTAAGATAGAGCCAGCCGGGCACCCCGGATGTACTTAGGCTCACAGTTTTACTTGAGTCAGGTCCTAATAGGGCATGGTGCGATCATACCCCCCAGGCGTGGCGTGACACAAACTATAAGTATTGCATTTTCATACACCGCATTTTTATAAATTTGGTAATGCCAATAACTTTTCTTTGTTGTTAACTTTGGTGAAAAATGATTGGTTAAGGAAAAACATAAATTAATGCAATACAATACTAGTAGTACAAAATAATAGTATATTGAGCATGCTTTGGTATTGAACTAGGTGTTAATATATAAATTTTCAAGAGATAGAAATACACTTATGAGGAATTGGTCTAGAGAAGCCATAAGGCTAACGACAGAATAGGTCCTCAAATTCATCATTTGACTATTCCAAATTAAGATCACGATTTAATGTTACATTAAAAGTATATCTAGTCACATGTTATTATATAATTCTCATTTTAGTCCTTCCATATTTTTTATAGGCTATAGATTAAATATGATTCACGTCAATAATGAGTACTGTCTCCTGAAGCTAGTTTGGGGTTTTGCATCAACCTTAGTGAATTGATTTATTAGTCAAAATAGAGAAGATTGTATATAAAGGGAACAAACTCTTGGTATTATTTATTGATTGTAATATACAACAATTACTTTCATTTTTGTGTTTTTATACACAAGTCAACCAACTATATTTATTGCATAAAGAGTCATCCAACTTAAATTTACCATCAAAGATTTCTCTTATATTATTTTTTTGCATAAAAGTCATTCTTTATGGAGGTTTCAAAAAATAAAAGAAAAAAAATCAATCCACCATGAATATTTTGCTCCAGGTTAGATTTTCTTTTCAAACATTCAAATGCTAATTAAATGTATGAATTTATCATATTATAATTTATTAAAATTTTGAATTTTTAAATTTTTTAAATTCATTAATTAAATCATTATTCAAACCAAAGAACATAAAAACAAACTTATAATAATAATAATTTTTTGTTAAAATAATAGCAGACAAATAAACCCGAAGATAAACGTGTCACACCTTTTTGTAGCTTTATAATGCTAGAGAGCTCGAGGACATTCTCTCAATTAAGGAAGCCTTGTATAAAATATTTTGTATTCATGCGGGGTCTTAAGAAGAGTCACATTCAAAGCATTAGTAGTTTCTTCCACGACTCAAACTCGTGGCCTATAGGTCACCTGAGAACAACTTTACCATTATTCTAAGACTTCCCTTCAACTCGTAGATTATAGGTCACGCGAAAATAACTTTACTATTGATCCAACTCCCCTTCAACTATCCTCTCAATTGAAAAAAATATAAGTGACTCTCACTTTATGGGAGAAAATGAGATTTTTTGCCCTTTAATGACATTTTTGAGATCACTTATGTGTAAAAATAAATATCTTGTAAAAAGATCATAAAACTATAAAAGGTATAGCGGCTAAAGAACCATTTGTATCCCGGCTTTCACGGAATAATATAGGTAAATCTTCTCACCTTCCTTGTTTAAACATTATTCATAAACAATAATAATTATTATAAATAATGACATTTGTTATTCCTTATATGTAGAGGTGAAAGTTGTTTGTACATAACATATTTAGTTGACTTTTGGCCTTACGTAAGTCCTCTCGTCTTATGTTCTTAATTAAATATCTTGCATCTTGAAATTTTAAGAATAAGAAGCAGGAATGAGAGAATACAAATGAAAGAATTCTCAAGTTGTTTTAGAGAATTCGATCGTATATTGATTTGTATTATCACATACAAATGACTCTTATATATAAGAGGAGAATTAAGTAGAAGAAGTAGGACAACTACAATACGAGTCCTATTCTTGTTATACAAGAAGAACTAAACATTACTCTCATACAATGGCTTAACTAACTATTTCTTTACAGGCTTTATCTTTAACTCTTTAACATCTTTATCTTGGACACTTCCCTCAAGCTAGTGAGTGGTGGAGCTTGATTACTCTAGCTTGCTTTTAAAACCACACTTGTTTAGAGCGAGGCCTTTGTGTGTGCTCCCGGCCCGGCTGATCCTTAGACCTCTGGGGTGTGGCAGGTAAGCGTCCTCTGGACACTTTTTTCGCGAACAAAGTGGTAGTCCATCTCCACATGTTTTGTCCTAGAGTTCCTTATCTAGATTCTTTGTCATATATAAGGCACTTAAATTGTCGTAATATAGAGTAGAAAGCTATACGGACTACACACCAATGTCACGAAGAACATAGTTGCAGTCTATGTCATTTCGGAAGAGTTTGCGGTGATGCTGGGCTACATATTTTTCGGCTTCAACACTCTATCTTGCTACTATCGTTTATTTTTATACCAGAAATGCAGTTTACACCAAAATAAATAGTGTAGCCGAGTAGTTGACCTCCTATGAAGTGAACAGCTTCCCCGGTCTGCGTCTGAATAACCATATAGCTGCTGTGGTGATTATGAAACAATCAGGCCCACTTAGTCACGAGTCCCCTTAATGTACCTAAGAATCCTTTTAACACCTTGAAGATTCTCTTTGTTTGGATTTGCATAAGGCGGCGGCTAGATTCACGCAGGTGATACCATGTCTTGTGAGGTGTTAAGTATTGAAGACTTCCCACAATGCTCTGTATAGTGAGAAATCAACAAGTTTCCCAGAGTAGCCTCTTGTAGTCCATGCTTACGTGGTAGAGGTGTGCGCCGTGCTTTTGTTGAGGTCATGTCAGTCTTGGCAACAGCAGCATACCTTGACCCAAATGAGTTCCAGCTTTGTGAAATATCTTACTTGATTTCCAAAAAAGAAATGAGAGGTCCAAGATCTTTCATGGAAAACTCTTTACGAGTTTGGTAATGATCTACGAGACATACTCTAAATATCTTCCCATTATAATTATATCATCTACATGCAATAGGAGAAGGATTGTGCCTCTGACATAATGAAGTGTAAACAAGGAAGAATCGACTTACTACAGCATATAAAACCAAGATGAAGTAAATGAAGGTTAGAACTTGTAGAGCGATTTTAGGTGCTGTTTAGGCCATACAATGCCTACTTTAAGACATACATGATTAGGATACCGAGGTCAAAATGAGAGCCTACCGCGTTGGCTCATGTATGCCTCCTGTAAATGACTATGTAGGAAAGCATTTTTGACATCTAACAATCGTCTCATGTAGAGTTGAACGCCCTTTAGAGAACCACTCATATGATTGTGGCCTTAAGCTATGATGCACCTAAATGTCTCTTTAAAATCAACCCCTTCTGGTTGGGAAAAACCTCTTACAACCAGTCTTTCTTTGTGTTGTCTATGGTTCCATTTGCCTTAGGTTTAGGTTTAAACACCTTTAGAGCCAACTATGTTCATTCTTGCAATTTAGGAACCGATGTCAAGGTTTTGGTTATTTAGCAGAAGAGCATCAATCTCCTGCATTGCTGCAAGCCGATTAGGAAGACTTTAATTCTTCCTTTGTAGTTCTTGGTTCTTTGTGTTCCTCTTCTCTACCTGCAACCATGCATGTGAGTTACGGGAGTTGACTTGCCTGTGCCTTGTCACCATTATGATGTCCTTGATTCTTTAGGAACAATACTATGAGTCTTGTGGCTGCATTCAGTCGCAGTGCTTGTAGCAACTTCTGATTGTGGACTACTAGTGTTGACCAGACCTGAAGATCAACTTTCAGCTGTATACATGAGGATCAATTAGAAAACATTTGGATGTGGTGCATTTATGCTCACGCCAGGCTCGGCAACCGTCATCAGTGGAAGCCTCTATATCACACGTCATCGGATAATTGTTCAATTGAAGAATCTCTTGAAGGGTACAGTGTTAGTCACCCTTCATCATCAACAAGAATGGTAGGTTGAGTGTTAGCCACTACTCCATCATCAACAGAATGGTAGGTTAGTGCAAGACACATGTGCGTCACCAGCGCATTTCTTGTGATATATCGTGAAAGGGAAGAAACATGATGAAACATCCAGCGAACTAGACAACGGTTCCACGAATATGGTGCACGCAGCAGAAAGAACTCAACAAAAGTAGCAAGATGAGGTGAAGATATCAGTTTGTGCACATGAGTTGAGGCAGTTCACATAAGGTGGTGTGGTTGTCGAAGATTACATGCCTGATACATAGACTCATTTTTTGAGGATCAAAACATCTATATCCTTTGTACAAGCTTTGCTATATCCAATAAGCACACACAAGGATAAGACTTGGGACTGAATTTGGTGATACCTTTTAAATATGAAAAACATCTACATCTAAACACCTTTAGGCTATTGTAGTCAGGTGTGCACTATATAATTGAACAAAAGGAGTGTTCATTTGTAACCTTTGATGAAGGCTGTCTATTTATGAGAAGCACACTTGAGTCATGAAATCTTCTACTCCCTGAATAAAGGTAGCTTGACATGACAGTAAGGTTAAACCAGTCTTAACTATGGGCCTATGCTTTCTCTTAGCATTGCCATTTTGTTACGATGTGTTAGGACAAGAAATGTATCTCATTATACCACATGACTTTCCTAGTGTTTAACAAGTCTGTGCTAATGAACTCACTTCCTCCATCACGTTGGAAAATTTTTATAACTTTTGAGAACTACCTTTCCACCATTTTTCTGGAATCTAAGAAATACCTCAAAAGTCAACTTCTTTTTCAGTGGATAGAGCCAAGTAAGACCTTGTATTATCATCAAAAAAAATTCACATAATATTTCATATGTTGAGAGGATTATTTGAGTGAGGCTGATGATCATGAGTGATTCAACAAGGTTCTTTCTCAATTTTATTTCTCAAACAAAAAAGGTGATTTCAACCTTTGCCAACGTGACAACTAGAACAAGCGATGAGCCACTTTATTCCAACAAGCTAACATCAATGTTCCTATTTTTAAGAGTTCAAACTGGGATGTATGAAACCCAGCATGCAATATATTGTTTGAGTTTTTCCAGTCTTCTTCGGCAGTCAAGGCATAGAGGTTGTTATCTTCCAATACTTAGAGTCCCCCTTTTCTATATCCTTTTGATGGATTTCCTTGTATTCTTTTCCTTAACAACAAAATTAGATTCTATCAATTTAGGAGTGCATGATTTATCCTTGGCAGTCTTACTAGCCGAAGAAGATTAGTGATCTTAGGTATTACAAAGAAGTTCTATGAGTTTCAATCCTGATCTAGTTGTATTTCCAACATGTGTGATGTCTAATTGAAAAAATTTCCAATAATTATTTTATCGGATCATTATAAGGTTGGTGGTCGAGATAAGTTACCTAGTTTATTTGTCACGTATTTGCGGCTCACGAGTCCGTATAATCTTTTGTCATCTCAAGTAGTTGAATTTTGAAGATATACACGGCTAGTGTAGCGCATCACGCCCCGCTTTGGGGGGTATGGGCGCACACAGTGCCCTAGACGGACAAGAGTACTAACTTCCCAGGGCCAGAGACAGGCGGGTGCTGGCTAGCTCTATCTATCTGGAAACAAAGGGCTATGGCGGCTGTAAGCACGGCCTCCGCCCATCTGGGCACATAGCGGAAGTCTGTACACAGCCAATAGCATTTGACCCAGGAACATCTAAAACTTAACGGGTAAACAGGCGAAAGCTACGTGACAGGCAAGGTCTGCCCAGAATCAAGTTTATGGCCTCGCACGGTAATCATAAAAGCAGGGATACTAAGCTATACAAGCCCACTTGCGGCCTCGCACGGCGGCTCGGCCCGGCCCGGGGAGGTAAAATAAACAATGCGCAAGCCTACGCATGAGTAAGATAGAAATGATGGGCCAGGGGCCCCGACCTACCCATACTATACATCCAAAGAAGAAAAGGCTACGCTGCCGGGAATCGGACTCTCGGATGACGGAGTGACAACTCCAACGGTAGGAATCACGAGGGCTCGCCTCCTAGATCTATGGATACTGCGGGCAAGTAATCTGAGCCCCACTAGGCGATCGATCTCGTTGGTGCGAGTATGCAAGCTCAGCGAAATAACATAGCTGAAAGAGCTGAGATAAAGCGGCCTGACTAGCAAATGCGCCTTAGCGGAAGGAATGGCGAATGCGATAAGGCGTAGACTGGATCATGCTTTGTGCGATAAGGCGTAGGCGTGCACAGCCAAATGCGACGGCACATATTTGTCTAGTAGCTAGTATATAACATATAAATAGATATACAAGTAGCGACAGAGCCAATACCCGGCCCCGTAAGCTAGGATGGCACCAAGCGAAAGCAAGCGATCTATACCCCACTGCGGGTCAAAACACGCCAAAAATAAGTCACTCCACTCATCTGCTCGCCCGGAGCTCCTCTGCCGGCCCCACAGGTCTTCGGCTCGGGCCATAGACTCCAGTATAAATAACCGTGTATGGGTAGGAGGACACTAAGTAAGCTTGTTAACGAGATAGAGATGCTTTCCCCCTCGGGGCTATCGAAATCGGACTACGCTTTTGTGTCTTGATCGAGGACTGCTATAGAGAAGCTTCGGCATCCCATCTTCGTCACAGGCTGGGGCGGCATGCCACTCCTTGGAGTGACAAAAACCCACCGCTCGGTGGGCGACACGATTACCAACCCGGGTAGCGGACGCTCCTTGAGGCCCTCACGCCACAACAAGTCTCAACAAGCAAATAGTACATATAAATAGCAAGCATGTATAACTGAAAGGCTATACGAAATCTGATTTCTTATTCGATCTCTTTACGTACTAAGGCTGATTCTTTGCGGTGCGGTCTGAAATCTTTCTTTAAGCTGTTGGCTAATCGCGCGGGATGCGAAGCTGTCTGAATGGCTAGTCACGCCAGCCATCTCTCTGTCTATCTGATTGTACTTTACTAAAAACATATTAAAATCTCTTTTCCTTTTTTATTCTATAACATGCTTGCTAATCATACAATAAGCTACCTTGAATCTGGAATGCTAACTTTCCATTTGTACGTACTTTTCTATCTTGATTTGAAATACAATACGAACGCGCAAATCGAGGAATTACTAGACTTACTCAATTCTCAACATTCAACTCACGAGTTTCAAATGCGGAGTTTACTATGATTCATATAGCCAAAGCTCACTTCTTGCCGAAGAACAACTACATGCAACAACCTCGAGTTATTCGACGTGAGACGAGGCTTCAGGTGACATCGGCTATTTCTCCCCAAGCTTTGCATTCATAAATACGTTGATTAGAACTATATATGCTTTATTAAAGGGTGATGTCAATTTAGTGGTGCCCTAAACTTAGGCTTATCGAAATGGTCGAAAACTTGCTATTTTCAGAAGTCCCAGAGGGGAAGTATTCTTCACAACTGGGCACATAGACACTAGTTTGGAGAGATTCTACTTACCTTGATGCAGTAACAAATGATTAAGTGGGCGTATTTAGCGAAACAAACTCATGAAGTATACGCACTTCAATACCTCGATTACACAAGTTTAATTTGAGATTAGACTTCATTTGGCGTGTATTCAATGATTATATATTATTTTCGCCGTCTCTCTACTACTCATACGTTTTGGAAATTAATTTAAAGGGAAATAACATCACAAACTGAAGAGTTGCTGTGCCCAGGCTGGATTGGGCCAACGTGTCCACGGGCAACGCGGAGGCCCAGCCTCGTGACACGGCGCCATCGCGGAGGGGCTTCGCCTCGGCACCTCCCGCGGTGGTTCGACGGGTTGCATCCGATCTTTTCCAGGCCTTTTTCCGGCCACGTATCGCTTTCAAGTATGCTTAACTAACGTGCGAATAGGCCAGTGAATCTTAGGGAATCTTAAGGGGTATAACATTCTCCCCCCACCAAGAGCGTTCGTCCTCAGACCGAACTACCATCTAGAGGGTTTCTCAACTTATGTAACTTACTGTTTGGAAGAATTTAGGCGAGTCTCTACTGCAATATGGACTATCCCAAGGCACAGGAAATGCGAAAAGGAAGTCAATCACAGACCTCCACAATACTATAAAGGACTCTTTGGACGGAGTCAAACATCAATCTCTCTCATTTCATATAGATGCAACTACAAGATCATAAATAATAATACGGACATACTGTCCACTGACTAGATGGAAAAATTGAGGATATCTAGCTTTCATGTGTTCCTCGGCCTCACGTCATTTCCTCTCGGTTCTGTTACGCCATAATACTTTGTGACGCAATATCTTTAGTTCTCAATGGCGGTTGTTTGTCTAGGATCGCCATCGGAACCTCTTCGTAGGCCAACTCTTACGTAACCTGGATATCCTAGGCCGGAATTTGCTGTGGGTCCCTAAGCACTTCCTTAGCATGGATACATGAAAGTTTGGATGGACGGATTCCAGATGCAGACGGCAAATCCAACTCATACGCCCACTTTGGCCTATTCTTCTGCCAGATACGATAGCAGCGTAGGCAGGGTACGAGCTTGCAACACACAACTGCTTTGAATATCTTATTTATTTAAGCCGGAGACACCTTCGAGAAATACCCGATTCATTGAACTCCAGGTCTACAAGCCGCACATGCACGAGACTTGTGACTCTGTGGTGTAAGTGTTCTCGGATAAGGCTTTACTTTCTCCTCATTTGCTTGAACAATGTGGCCCATTAATCTTTAGTCTCCAATTTTCAAACCAATCGGCCGTGACTGCATTTCGCCATACAAAGCCTCATAGGCGCCATCGAGATAGCCGAGTGATAGACATTATTGTAGCAAATAGATTAAAGGCAAATGCTCGTCCGGCTACCACGAAATCTAGCACCTGCTATTTTTCATGACTTTCTCTTCGAGCGTACGAATGGTGCGTTCGGCACATGTACGTAGGGAATTTAGGATGCGAGTGCTGTTTAATCTGCTGATGCCGGTCCCTCTCTGGCATTTGCCCGAGAATCTAGTATAGCTGTGCTCCTGCAATGCGAAATAATGAATGTTGGCACTCAGTGCAATCACGACTATCTCGGATGCCACAACTCGGCATAATCTTGATGAGGAGAGGTAGTTCTCATTGGAGTAATGATTTGGTCAATCATCAACTATCACCCATATAGAGTCATGTACATGTCTAGTACGAGTTAATCCTGCTACAAAATCGATATTTATTGCTTCCCATTTCAAAGGCACTGACTATATCCCGAGTCAAACGCTGCAGTTTGATGTTACTGCTTTTTCACTGTGGTAGTTAGGACAATTTGGACTACAATTGACATTCTCTTTTCATACCTATTACAGTAGTTCTCTTTGATATCATGATACGTCTTTGTTGCGCGGGGGGTGGAGAGAATAGCGGGCGCAATGTACCTCGTTCATGATCTGTTGGCGGAGGCACAGGAAATATTAGGAACACATAGCGGTCTTTACAATGCGGCCTCCATCTCTGTTACTTTGGAATTACTGGCGCTTTCCTGTAAACGGAATATAGAAATCTTTAAATTGAACTAGTCAGGATCCTCAAATTGTCGTTCCTTTACTTCCACAACTAAGGATGATATGAGTGGTATTACGAACAACGCTCTGTTGTCTGTTCACATTACACGAATGGCTAGATTAGCTAAGCGATGTATCTCACGACCAATTCCCCTTTGCTCAGAGTTTTGCAAGTGCGCCAAACTCCCCGTGGACTTTGTTGAGCATCGGCTACCACATTGGCTCTTCCCGGGTGGTGCAGAATATTCACATCATAATCTTCCCGATAATTCTAACCGTGACTATCGCAGTTGACTCCTACGAGTGAAGATATTGCTAGCTCTTGTGATACGTGAAAATGTCCACATAGACACCATACAAATAATGTCTCCACATTTTCAAGGCGTGGATCACTGCGGCTAACTCAGGTCGTGGGTAGGGTAGTTTTTCTCGTGTTTCCTCAATTTGTCTGGAAGCATATGCAATACTTTAGCATCTTTGAATCAACATAGCAATAAACCTTTGATGCGTCGCAATAAACCAGATAACATACGTACCTTCCGGTAATACTTTAACAGGCGGAGGTCCAATCTATCCTTTATTCCCTTGGAAACCCTGCTGCATGCCTTTGTCCACTTTGAAACTTTGCTACTTTACTGCGTCGAGTTTGAGTCGAGAGGAGTCTTTGAGTTGAGAACCCTTCAACGAACCTCGCCTGTAATACCCTAGTAATCCCAGCTACGGACTTCGGTCGGAGTGGTAGGCCGCAGCCGGGATTTGGCTTGCTTCTATTTTCTACGTGTCAACTTTGTATACCGGCACATCCGACACAATGTGCCCTAGAAAGACTCTTGAATTAAGCCCAGAATTCACACTTGGAAAACTTAGCATACTGGCGGCGGTCTACGAGGATCTGGAGCCTTTAATCATGAAATGAGTCAGGGTGATGCGCTTTAGGTGAGAATACGAGAATGTCATCAATAAATACAAGGACAAGTCGAGAAAGGTCTGAAAATGTTCATCGGGTCCATGAATATTATCGGGGCATTCGTTGTGAGACCATGACCAAATTCAAAATGTCCATAATGAGTCACACAAGAACCTTTATCTTAGGAATATCTAACTCCACGAACTTGGACAAGTGATATCCGGACCGCAAATTTTAGAAAAGTGATATCTGGCTTCCACCTTGGCTTGATCAAATAAGTCATCAGTGCAGGAAGTGGAGTGCTGTTAGCTGCTTCGTAGCTTTGTTCAATTGCCGATAATCTATGCACATCCAGGGTGAGCCATCCTTGTTGCCACAAGGCCAAGTAGTGCGCCCGGCGGTGAGTACTCGTCCTGATAGAGCCTTTATCTAACAAATCTTTAATTTTGCTCCTTTAGTTCTCTAAGTTGCGGAGCCATACGGTAGGGAGATTGTGATACATAGGTTGAGTGCACGGCAACATAAATCGATAGCAAAATCTAATATTTCCTTTTGGGAATACCAGGGTAACTCATGCGGAAATACATCAGGAACTCGTTCCTGCCAGACAGGTATTTGGAGTGTCGGAGATTACGCTCGGACATCACGGGCTCGGCCGGAGTGGTAAATACACTCCCTTAGTTATCAACTTCCTGTTTGAAGGTAGGAAATAAACCTACCTTTTGGCGTAAGCGGTGCTAACCCTTCCACTCCCTTTTCCTTCTCTGGAAAGTGGAGATCGGGCCGTCTTGGTGCAACATTCAACATTGGCAAAGTACAGCCTTTAGCCAATCCATACCCATTATGGCATTAAGTCCTATAATTTCTAACTCGACCAGATCCGTGGTCTGACGATTAGCAACCTCTCCTGTACACCCTCGGTAGAGATTACGCTGTAGCTGTTCAAAATTCTTAGATGGGTGTGGAATCTGCATTCTTCATAGCAATTACAGTTACCCAATATTAAACCCATTCACCCTGAATGGGGTAACACATGACGAGTGGATCCTAGGTCAATCAATACACTAAGCGAGGCAAGAACAAATAATCCTTAATTACTTTGCTACATAGGGACCTACGAGTCATGTCCATGGTAGTGCATAAGTGCGGTTTGAGCAGAAATCACCCCGAGGCGGAGGCTCTGGTCTACTGGGTCTCCTGCTTGAGCACGAAGGCCATGCCTTCAGTCTGCAGGCCTCGTGGCCTGTGGATCCTGTCCACAGTGTCTCTGCTTCCACGACCTGCAGTCGAGACGATCTACAAATCCGATGCCTTTACATCCCATAAAATAACACCCCGGTGAAGCCATATTTACAAGCTCACAGTGTGGTCGATTGCAATAAGGGGGCGGGGTTAGGGGTGCAAATCTCTCTGCTCTCCCTTCTGCTGAGTTCCTTTGTTCCAGGTGCCACTAGGCCTGGCTGCCCTCTCTGGATGTATCCGCCTTCTTTGCTTCTTTGCTTTGTGGTGGAGGTGGGGGTCTAGGGGGTGCATCACGATAATCGAGGCTGGGTCGCCTGCAGACTTCCCTCTCGAATATCATACGATTACTGTCTACGCGGTCTCACATTCCGAGGCCAGTACATCTTGCTACTTTCTTTCTTCTTTGTCTAAGACCACGTAGTGCGAGCAAAAGCCTTTTTGTGCTCGGGCGATGTCCATGTCTTCTCACAACGTCGCCGTCATACATGCCTCAGTATACTCCGGATTTAGACCCGCGATAAATCCCGCCCCGAACTCTCGGCATGGTATCAACAAATCACTGGGTATAACGGGCTAAGGAGTCAGCGCAAAGCATACTCGCGTACGCTCATCGCCACTTTCTGAATGCGGCTTAGTCATCACGGGCTCTTTGGATCTCATGGCAAATAATGGTCTAAAAAGGCTTTCGAAGGCTGGTCGGAGTCGGAGGGGCAACATCTCTCCCTCGCGGGACCTTTCCCAACTCTCGTACCACATGATAGCTATATCACGCAACCGAGATACGCCGGCTCAACGGACTGCGGGGGTCACATGCATATCTCGAAATATCCTCTGCATCGATCTAAAAAGTCCACGAGGGTCCTCTTGCACACGATCGTCCATGGCTGGGGGACCCGGTGCCAAAAATTCCCGCACTCTGGAACTGCTGTCCCCAAGCGAGAGATTCTACTAACATTTGCGGTGTGTTATTATTTGTCTTTATAACTATCATTGCCATCATAACCTACAGCACTACGAACCTTCTGATCTGATGGTGAAGGCACGGGAGCTATCGGGGCGGTGTAGTACCCCAACAATCTCACGATGTGAGAGGGGTGTTCTTGTGATGGTGTGAAAGCCTCTATGTCGCCCTCGGATCGGGCCGACTCTGACAGGGCACCATTTGCTGAGTGCCTTCTCTGCTTTGTTGTATCCAGTCTTACGCACGTAGCGAGGTGTACCATTGGTCTGCCATTTTTTATCACAACAAAGAATATGATAAGTTTTAGGGACTCGACCCTATCTTATGCCGCTCTTATACGCACGTGACTGAGAAGAAGGCTAACCATCCTATATGCCTTAAAATCACACTTTTATGTTATGTGGTGCACAACACATCCACAAACCAGAAGACTCTGCTCCATACGGCTTACGGACTCCTGGGACACGGCTGCTCGATACCAAAGTTGTCACGCCCGTCTTGGGGGTATGGCACACAGTGCCCTAGACGGACTGGACTACTAACTGGAGGACCGAGGCACAAGCGGTATGCAGCTGGCTCACATCTCAGGTTTTACGGAAACAAAAGGGCTATATAAGCGGTACAGCAAGCCAGCCTCCGGCCATCTGGGCACATGGCGATGCGTACTGTAATAACATTGACGGAACATCTGAAACTTAACGAGGTAAACAGGCGGCTACGTGACGGCAAGGTCACACACAATCAAACTATGGCTCACACGGCCAATCATAAAACGGATACTAAACAACTATACAGCACTTGCGGCCTCACACGTACTGGCTCAGCCCGACCCTGAGGAGGTAAATAGAAGCAATGCAAGAGCCTACATGAGTAAAGATGAAATGATGGACGGGGCCCCGACCTGCCCATACTATACATCAAAGAAAAAGAGCTACACCTGGGAATCGGACTCGGATGACGGAGCGACAACTCAACGGTGACTAGAATCGAGGGCTCGCCTCCTCGTCACATGGATGCACACTGCGGGCGAGTAATGCGGCGACCCCTTGCAGGCGTCGATCGTGGTGCGAGTATGCAAAGCGGCGATAACATGGCAGAAAGAGCGAATAAACGGCTGGCTTAGCAAATTACGTATGGCGGAGGTAGCCGGGCCCAGATAAGGCGATATGGGCTGGATCGTAGCTGCATGCGATAAGGCGTAGGCGTGCACATGTGCTGACCGACCTACTTTTACAGTAGCTAGTATATAACATATAAATAGATATACAAGTAGCAAGCAAGAGCCAATACGAACCCCCATAAGCGGACGGCACCAAGCAAGCAAAAAAATCTATACCCTACACGGTCAAAGGCCACGCCAAAAATAAGTCCATAAATCATCTGCTCAGCCTGGAGCTCCTCTCACAGAGCCCCACAGGTCTCCGGCTCGGGCCATAGTCTACGATATAAATGGCAGGTATGCAGATTAGGAGGACCTCGTAGACGATGAGATAAGTCATTTCCCCCTCGGGGCTATGAAATGAGATGCCTTTTTGTGTCTTTGATAACGCTATGGGGAAAGCTTCATCCCATCTTCGTCCAAGTGCAGGGCAGCGTGCCACTCCTTAGGTGACGAAAACCCACACCAGCTTCTGATGGGCGACACGTTACCAATCCGGGCGGCGGGGACTGCTCAATAAGGGGCCACTCGCGCCCTGACAAGTCTCCTTGAAGCCCAAATGAGTACATATAAATAGCAAGCATGTATAGCTGAAAAGGCTATCAGAAGTAGATTTCATATTACGATCTCTCTGTACTAAAGTGATTCTTTGCGGTGCGGATTCTGGCAAATCTTTCTTTGTTGTTATTCATCTGTATTCGGAATCTTATTGTCCCGAATGGCTAGTGTAGCCATAATACTATCTATCTATACGATTATACTTTACTAGCTTATCTCACAAAATCTCTTTCCTTTTTATTCTATAACATGCTTGCTAATCATACAATAAGCTATCACGGAATGCAGGATGCTAACTCGCCCTTTGGCGCATGCTCTATCTTCGGGTGCAAATGCGAGTACGGCAACTAGGCCGAATTTACTAGACTTACACTCCAGAACACCAACATTCAACAGAGGTTTCAAATAGAGTTTACTATGATTCATATAGCCAAAGCTCACTAGCTTGCCGAAGAACAACATCACATACCTTTAACCTCGAGTTGATAGCGGCCGGACAGACCGGTGGCCTCCGGCTATTTCTCCCAGTTTTGCATTCATAAACACGTTGATTAGAACTAAATACGGCTTTAAAACACGAGGAAGGACGGCGTCAATTTAGGTATAATTATGGCCAAACTTGAAACATGAAAGGCAGTTAGAAACTTGCTATTTTGAAGTCGAGAGAGGGAGAAGTATTCCTTCACGTGGAGACACCATGAACCTGGTTTGGAAGCTTCTACTTGCCTTAATTAAGATGGCTATCAGTTAGTTGTATATTTCATGAAACAAACTCCGTAGAAATGCTCTGCGCTAAATACCTGGTGCAGAGGTTAATTTGAGATTAGACTTCATTTGGCGAGCGTAATCCATAACGGATATATATTATTTTCTCGTCTCTCTCTCTCTCTTTCTACGTTTAAATTAATTTAAAGAAATAACATCACAAACCGAAGTGGGGGCTTTATATGCCCAGGCTGGGCGGGCTGATGGCAATCGCAGGAGCCAGCGGAGGCCTGCCCTCGTGACGAGCAGCCATCGGAGGAGCACCTCCCAGCACCTTCCGCGGTGGTTCGACGGGATTTAGTGATCTTTTCCGGGCCTTTATCATGCATGTATTCATCAAATATGCTTCAACTAGCAGTAAAGATAGGCCAGCTGAATCTTAGAATCTTCTGAGTGTAACATTAACGTGCAGCCACTGTAGCATTTAGTTGGAACTCTGTTGTCCTTGGTTGGTTGAAGACCCAGGCTTACCACAAAGATTCCCCATGCCATAGCATTGCTTATATTGGCTGTCGATTACATTGACTTTCTTGATAGTGTACCCTACGACCGTCTTTCTCCTGGGAATCTTCCTTACTTCCTTGCGTCTTGACAACCTTTCGAGAGGGGGCTTTCATTATCTTTCTCAAACCTTTTGATCTTGGGTAGGAATTGCCATGCATCTTTGATGAGATATGCAAACTTCATCACACAGGGTAAGCTACAACATCTGTGTTCTCCAGATCGATAATTTCTTAGTTTATGTTTTATGGAACGAGGCGATCAACTTGTGCAATGATGAGAGAGTAAAAGAGAGTATTGATTGAGGAAGTTTTGAGCCATTTGTTGGATAAAGCGGTTTTCCGGATTTTATTACTTAAAAGCGGTGAGAAGAGTTCTCGATGCTCTTATACCATGAAGAATTCTCAAGTTGTTTAAGAGAGAATAAATCGTATATTGATGTGTAAAATGGCATACAAATGGCTCACATATATAGGAGGAAGAATTAGGAAATGAAGTAGGATAACTACAAAAAAAAGAAAATACGAGTCCTATTCTAGTTAAGCAAGAAGATCTGACATACCGTCATACAAGGAGACAACTGTTTTGCTACTTCAAACTCTATCTTGATTCTTTATCTTTATTTGGCCCAACAAATAGTACTCACTCTCTAGTAATGCGATAAATGATCAACATATGGTCTTCAAATAAATATAAGATGTTTTATTTCCGGTCTTAATAAACACATAGCTATTGTAGCAAACAAAATTCATTGTAATCTAAATTTCTCCATGTATACTATACCCCAATCAATCCAAATATAAATACAATTCAGTTCATCTCTAGTTGATGTTAAACTACATTCAACAGTAAGAAAAATATTTACTCGACTCATGCGCACCAAAAGAAATCATTTCATATTTAATTATTTTAATATATTTTATATTTTATCTTAATTTAACATTCAAACAACAATAATTAGTATCACAAATGGTTTGAAGAGTTGAGGCAAGTTTGTATGAATACTCACTCATCAATTTTTAATTTAAGCTTGACTCGCTTCATCATATCAAATATAGAAAATTATAAAAATAAAAATATTTTTAAAATTTTCAACTTTTAAATAATCACATCATTATTTCCTTTTTTAATTTTTTAAAATTTTTGTATGTTTATGTGTTTTTTATTTTCAAATTAATAATATTTTTCCTAGTTTGGTCAAATTCCTTCCCCACTTTTATTTCTTTTCTCCATGTATAGCATATTCCACCAATGGTTGATAACTCCATGCATGGCACAATTCCATTAATCCCCTCTATCATAAATTGTCTCACTTTACCTCCCCAACATAACATTCTTCTGTGGAACTCTTAACTTTCTCTCTCTATCTCGCTCTCTCTCTCGTTGTCTCTCTTCATCCTCCCTCTCTGTCTCTTGTCTCTCTCTCTCTCTCTCTCTATATATATATATATATATATATATATAGAGAGAGAGAGAAGAAGAAGAAGATAAATGTGAGTAGACACATGCCAACCTATCAATCTAGAGGAGTTTTTATTATTTTTCTGTATCGATTTGCTTGATGCAAGCGGAGCGCTTAACTTTCTGTGATTTTTGCGATAGGGCAGCCAAAAACTGCGGTTCATGGCTCAATGAGGCTACAGAAAATCTTAACATCTTCAGATCCATCTAATAATATTCCTTCGCTCATATGGTTTGGACTTCATTCAATCTTATTCCACATAAACTCTTACATGAATGTATTATATATATATATATATATAGTGATTTAATACGGACTTTAATTTTTATTTGTGGAACAACCCCAAATCAAAATTGTGAACTAAAAGTTTTGTTGCTCCATTAAAAATTTACACTACGTACATAGATTAATAATTATAATTTTTTGGTGGGAACAATCCAAATATATGAGGAGATAATTTTACAACATTTTCAGTAGTGCTAGTCATACACATACATAGTAAGTTACTTGATTTTCTCTCTGTTTAGGGATAATTTTATATAGTGTTTGACTATTTTTACAAGTTGTAGTACTTTATTTTTATTTTTTCTTTTGGTCAAATCATATATATTTTAGATTTCGTCAATAAGATTTTGTATTTATTATCATTGAATGTATGAAACACAAACAAAAATGTGAGATTTTTTAAAATCTATGAGATATTCTGGTTAAATCCAAACATAGTCAACATCTTTTTAGCGAGATCCTATAACATACAAAATTTATTACAATTAATACTATGACAAGATATAACATATTAAGTTTGTTATCATGATTACCTACTATTAATGAATCGAGAAATTTACAATGTCTCAAACAAAGGCATTATCAATCCCACACATTTTAAAATTTTTATAAATCATCATTGTGTCGCGTCTTTGGTCATGGGTTCATTGGTGAATTATAAACTTATCACTCTCTCTCTCTCACATTGTATTTTTCTATATAATTTTTGTTTCAAACTATAAGTATTGCATTTCATACACCGGCATTTTGATCATCCGAAGCAATACCAATAACTTTTTCTTTGTTGTTAACTTTAGTGAAAAATGATTAGTTGAAAAACAAATTAATACAATACAATACTAGTAGTACAAAATAATAATTATATGGGCATGCTTTGGTACTAAACTAGGTGTTAATATATAAATTTTCTAGAGATAGAAATACACTTATGAGAATAGGGCTAAGAGAAGCCATAAGGCTAACGACAAAAATAGGTCCTCCAAATTCATCATTTGAGTATTCCTAATTAAGATCTGATTTAATGTTCGGTAAAAATATTTCTAGTCCCATATTATTATATATAATACTCATTTTAATCCTTCCATATTTTTTTATAGGCTACCTTTATATATAGATTCACGTAGCGATGCTATCTCTTTGAATCCTAGTTTATGAGGTTTACTGCATCAACCTTGATGACTTGTTTTATTGATAAAAATAGAGATTATATATAAGGAGAAAAAATTTCACTGGTATTATTTATTCGTTTAATATACAACGAGTTACTTTCATGTTGTGTTTTTATACACAAGTCACCCAACTTCAATTTATTTGCATAAAAGTCATCCAACTTAAAATTTATCATCAAAAATTTCTCTTATATTTTTTTTTGCATAAAGGTCATTCTTGATGGAGGTTTCCAAAAATAAAAGAAAAGAAAATCAATCTATATGAATATATTATCGAGTTACATTTTCTTTTCAAACATTCAAATGCTAATTAAATGTACGAATTTATCATATTATAATTTATTAAAATAAAAAATACCTTCAAAATATCAAAATTAAAATTATACAGTGTACCATATACATACAGGAAAAAAACAAACTTATAAAGTGTATTTTTTGTGAAGGAAATAATAAAGCAGAGAAATAAATCCGAATAAGCGTTTCACACATTTTTGTAGCTTTATATGCTAGAGAGCTCGAGGTACATTCTCAGTCAAAGGAAGCCCGTTGTATAAAATGTACATATTCCGTAGGGTCTAAGAAGAGTCACACATTCAAAGGAGTGTGATATAGATAGTCTATTTTAAGAAAGCATTAGTAGTTGCTTCCATGACTCAGGCTAAGTGGTCTATAAGTCTGGAACAACTTTACCATTATTCTAAGACGTCCCTTCAACTCGTGAATTATTGGTCACGAAAGCCAGCACCACGCTGATCCAACTCTCATCAACTATCCTCGATGGAAAAATAGAATTGACTCTCACTTTTATGAATGATTTTTGCCCTTTACAATAGCGGTTTTTAGTTTTCTTATGTGTAAAATAAATCTCTTGTAAAAAGATCATAAAACTATCAAAATTATAAAAAAGGCTAAAAAACCATTTCTCCCGACTTTACAGAATAATATAAGGTAAGTCTTCTCACCTTCCTTGTTTAAATATATTCATAACAATATTAATTAATATAAATAATGAAATATTTAATTATTCCTTATTTTAGAGAAGAGTTTTATACATAACATATTTAGCGTGAGCTTTTGACATACGTAAAGTCCTCTCGCCTTTCGTTCTTAATTAAATATACTGCATCTTGAAATTTTGAGAATAAGAACGGGAATGAGAATACAAATGAAGAATTCTCAAGTTATTTTAGAGAAGATAGGTGTATATTGATTGTAGGAACTATCTGCCCAGTCTGGCGCCAATGTCATGAAGTACATGGCGGCTCATGTAATTTCCATTCACCGATGGGTCTAAGGCTCTATACTCGGCTTGACGCGCCAGTCTTACTCTTTGTCGTTTATTTTTTTAGTACCCAAGAAATGCAGGTTGCACCAAAATAAATAGTGTGGCAGTAGTTGACCTCTAAGGTGGTGTGGTTTCATCAAAGATGACATGCCTAGATACATAGACTCATTTTGTTTAATGATGAAAAGCATCTATATCCTGTGGCTATAACCAATAAACACACAAGGATAGAGTCTTGGGGTAATTTGGTGCTACCTTTTAAATATGAAAGCATTCTCATCAAGCACACTAGGCTATTGTAGTCGGTGTGCACTATATAATTGAACAAAGGGTGGTCATTTGTAACAACGATGAAGGCTGTCTATTTATGAGAAGCACAACGATGAAATAGAAGCTTCTACCCATAAGAATAAAGGTAGCTTGACATGAAACAATGAGTTAAACAAGTCTTAACTATGGGCCTATGCTTTCTTTACGCATTGCCATTTGTTCGATTTGCTGAGACCAAAGAAATGTATACGATTATCTACAAGTTTCAATTATTTAACAAATTAATTGTGCAAATGAACTCACCTCCTCCATCACATTGGAAAATTTTTATAACTTTTGAGAACTACCACTTTCTACTATTTTATGGAGATCTATGAAATACTTCAAAGTCTAACTTCTTTTTGAGTGGATAGTCAATTCGTTCCTTACTATTATCATAAAAAAAATTCACATAATATTTCATATGTTGAAAGGATTCAAGCTGGACGGGGGCCCCAAAGATCGTAGTGAATTCTCAACAAAGGTTCTTTCTCAATTTTATTTCTCAAACAAAAGGTTAGTTTACAACCTTTTCCCAGCAAACAACTAGAACAAGCGGTAGGCCTTTATTCCACGACAACTAACATCAATGTTCCTATTTGTGCTAAGAATTTTTAAGGAGTTCAAACTAGGATGTCCGAAACTAGCATGCCATATATTATGCGAGTTCTTCCATACTTGTGTTGCAGTCAAGCATAGAGGTTGTTATCTTCCAATGCATAGATTCCCTCTTTTCTATATCCCTTGACATTAGTTCCCTTGTCTTCTTGTCATGTAATAAAAATTAGATTAAATCAAATTCAAGAGTGCATGAGTTATCTTAGCAATCTTACTAGCGAAAGAAGATTCTTAGTAATCTTAGGTACTACAGAAGTTCTGCAGTTTCAAACCTGATCTAGTTGTATTTCGAACATGTGCTGTCTAATTGAAAACCATTTCCAATAATGATTTTTATCGGATCCATTATATGGTTTGAGGTGAGATGAGTTACCTAGATTATTTGTCATGTGGCTTCTTGGCTCCACGAGTCCGTAACGCATCTTGTCATCTCCAGAGTGGTTGAATTTACCCAAGATGTACTTGACTAGTTCTTGTGGTAGTTCATCTGCGGATTGATACTAATAGTCCCACCCGTAGAAGCACTTAAGAGCGGGTGTGATTACTTCTACCACAAATTTTTACATGTCTCACTGTAGAACCTTGCACGTTTCCCTTGTTACGACTTCCACCTTGAGTACTGTGA
Organism: Datura stramonium; assembly: GCA_018107945.1. Lineage (NCBI taxonomy): Eukaryota > Viridiplantae > Streptophyta > Magnoliopsida > Solanales > Solanaceae > Datura > Datura stramonium. Next base: position 37,763 of record JACEIK010010330.1, read on the forward strand.
TTTCTCTGATTGTTGTGTCCTTATTCCCGGCGGGCCTAAAACCTCTTCCCATGAGTTTAATTTGTTAGGACCTGTTGCCTCTTTGAGAATGGTTTCCTCTTCCTCTACCACTTTTGAGCGAGAGAATGCCATATCATAGTTTTGTTGGGGCACTTCTTCCTCATCTTCTCTCATGTCAAAACCCCTGAGTGCATTGACAAACTGATTAGGATTAGATTGGGTGCCTTACCTAACATGAAAGCGGTTTGAATGTATGTCTTGTACTTGAGACCCAGACCTCTAGCAAAGTTAATCACTTTGCTATCTTCATCAACAGAGGCTTGTGTATGGGCGTAAGTGTCAAAAATGCCTTTGAATTCTTTGATATGCCATCAATATTCTTGTTTCCCAACTTGACATTATGTAGCTGCTGTTTAAGTTGAAATTCCTTGTCCTTGGTTGCTTGAAGATAGGCTTAATTTCTAGGCATTCCCATCTCAGCTAGCATTGGTAAACCCTGCTAATAGCACATGTTTTCTTCGATGGTGTACCTATAGAACATCTCTCCTCCCAATCTTCCTTCCATTGTCTTGACAACCTTTTGAAGAGTCTTATTTATCTTTCTCCAAACCTTTTGATGGTGGAGCTCGTTCCATCTCTTTGAGGAGATATGTTAACTTCATCACCTGGATAAGCTACAACATGTCTGTGTTCTCAGTCGGATAATTTCTAGGTTTAAGTTTTATGGATCACGAGGTGATGGTGGTGCAATGATGAGGTAAGGGCCATTTTGTTTGGATAGAAACGGTTTTCTAGATTTCAATACTTAAGAAACGATAAGAGTTCTCAATGCTGCGTACCATGAAGAATTCTCAAGTTGTTTTAGAGAGAATTGATGTGTAAATCGCATACGAATGACTCCTATATAGGAGAAGAATTAAGTAGAAGAAGTAGGACAACTACAAAGAGTCCTATTCTAGTTAAACAAGAAGAACTAAACACTTTGTCTCATCTGATGACTTAAATAACTTTTTCTTTAAGCTCTATATTGGATTCTTGATCTTTATCTTCATGACAAATAGCACTCACTCTCTGTAATACGAGTAAATGAATCAACATAAGTCTTTGCAAATAAATATAAGATGTTTATTTTAGTCTTAATAAAAACATAGCTATTGTAACAAAAAAATTCGTTGTAATAGTTCAAAAACATAAGTTTGACAAACGAATAGAAAAAGAAAAGTGAAACTATTAATAGCTCAACTTTCAAAAAGTAGGTTCCATATAACTAGTGAATACGGTAATTCTTAGCATATTATGATGAAAGAAGTAAATATATTTTGAAACACAAATTAATGAAAAAGAAACAAAGTAAGAAATTACGTAATTGATGAAATTAAACAGGAATAAATATAAATTCTTTTAGTTTTTAAAAATTAACGAAAAATTAAATCAAACTTGACTCGTTTAATGCAAAACAAAGAAAATGCGGTACGTATAAGTAACAAAGTGATGAGTTATCTATGATTTAAAACTAAACTAAAAACAAAGTCTCGTCAGATGAAAAAAATAAGAAAAATCAAATCATATCTCAAAATTGGTAAATTATCTACGTATTTTATTTCTCTCAGTCCTAATTTATGCGGCACAATGTGGAAATTTCTACAGGTAATTAATTTTTTTTTTTTGCTGAATTCTTTTAATTAATTATTTTGATTTATTGTGTATTTTATAGGTAACTTTCAAATATATAAATTTTTAAATAAGTAATGCTTTTATATACGAATAGGCAATTGAGTCAAATTAAAGAAATTCAAACCTCAAATTTTCAATCGCATAAATTAAAACAAAGTACTTTGTTGAAAAGGAAAATCAAATCACCCAAAGAATCTCATTAGAGCACCAAAGAACAGTATAGTCATACTCAGGGAGCTACATCAATATTGAGGTGAAAGAAGAAAAAGTGAAAAACCTCCTTTGTCTTTCTCTTAGTTTTAAAAATTGGCGAAGAATATGTTTTTCTCTTTTTTTTGTTTCAAGAAAATATATAAATTTTTTGACATCACATTCTATGTCTATAAGTACATGGTAAACAAAGCAAAGAAGATAAAAGTAGTAGAAAATTGATCAGTCATAAATTCCTTCTCTAGAAAGTAGAAAATGAATCGAGTGAAATAAGCAAATGCAATCCGAGTTTTGGAGAAAACAAATCCAAAAAATAAATTGGGTCAAAAACCATTGCCAGCTATAACAATCTTGATCACGAAACGGTTACATTCCAATACAATTTAGCTTGAAGGGATACAAGCAGATCACACTAACACATCGTCTGCTAATTTTTTTAAAGCTTGTTATGAATTCGTACTCATGAAATCACATGTATATGATACGAGGAGAATACCAATATTATCCATAGTCTATCGGGAGTTATCAATGGTCTCCTAATGATACTCGTGTGATTCACAAAATAAGTTGGACTTGGAGGCGTTCATGCGGAAGCCCGAAGGAAGCTTCTTGACCATCGACACTAAAAGATAAAAGTTTACTTTTAAACCAAACCGTTCTAAGTAACTCAAACCCAAAAGATAGTTAGTTACTAATAAATCAGAAGGACACACCTTTTTGAAAGGTCACTTCACTTAAATTTTATCCTCTTCGAAAAAATTATATATATAACTATAATTAAATAGAGGAAAGAAGTCAAAATTTGAGATAAAAGATAAGTATGAATACGATATTAGAGTGCCACATTACCGGATATATGTTGTTTCCATGTTGACAAACAATAATTTTCACGATCCTTTCACATTTTCTACCATACTTGAAGTTACAGACCTTGGATTGAAACTATTTTTGGTGCAATTCCCTTTGATTTTGAAAGGGATTAAGTTTCTAAAAAATAATTTTACTGATTCTCCCACTAATCTATCTTTGATTTCAAGCCTTAATCTGCGTTTGGGGATTCGGAGATAGAGTTTAGCCTAAGATTCTAGAATGAGATTTTGATAATTTGGGGTTGATTCAAATCCTCTTTTCACCAACTTTTTAGATAAGACATCCTAACCTTATGGGTAAAAAAGTTTAAAAGAATATTTTCAATTTGACCTTAGAGGCTTAGGGTGGCTTTTTTGACTCGATTTTATTTGGAATTTTATATTGCAATATGTAAATCGATAGATTTGGATTCTCATATAGAACATGATTTTGATAGATATGGAGACTTTTGAGGAGGAAGCGCAAAGGGAAAATGATTGTGTAAGAGTTCGTGATGTGTTTCCTCGGCCACCAGGTAGGTTATGGCTTATTCTTTCTAAATTTGAGTTTGAGTGTTAACTTATTGTCTAAAGCATGCTATGAGTAGAAAGCGGGTGTTAAGGAGTTGAAATTTTGGATAAATGACTCATTGTGTAGAGGAAATCGGACAGGACTTAGCTAATATATCTTTGCTATGACTTGAAGTACTTATATGTTTGAGGCTTACTCTATTTTTCATTATACCACTCGTGATGATATATTGGCCTACAAACATTGTTGTAAAAGCAATTTGCTTATTTAGGAAATAATTAGCCTATGAGCATCTTTTGTAAAGAAATATTCTTATTTAAGAGATATATGAAGCTCGACAGCACATTGAAAGCAATCTACTTATTTGAAATTCATTGGCCTATACGCCTTTGTTGGAAATCAATCAACTTATTTGAGAGATATTTTGGCCTATGAGTATTGTGTTGAAAGCAATCCACTTAGTTGATGTATTGTGGCTTAAGGACACCGTCCACGAAGTAAAAGTTTTATTTGGAAAGGCTTGGGCCTATGGTTATTATGTAGTTAAAAAGTCATTCTTATGTACTTATGAGTTTTGAATTTTTTAAATTATTGTGATCATGTATACATATCATTTTCATGAATCATGGGCTTGCTACGGAACAAAAAGTTAAATAATATATTAAAACTCGAGGCCATATGACTTATTTATTATTGATGATGACAAGTATAAACGTCAGCTATAGCGCAAAGGAAAATGGTTTGGACAGAGTTATATGAATCTCGCGAGTTCTTCTGGTTCCTCTCACAACATGCCATTATGGAAGAAGTTCATACCAGTAGAATTATTGGCCATTGAATATCATTATTGTCCATATCTTTGCACTTTATTGATTCTTTGGCTTTTTCTTGTGTTTCACATTTATTCAACGGATGGCTCTAATCATTGCTTATACTATATTACGAGTTGAGGTTTCTTTGTTGATTTGGCAGCTTTATTAGTATTCTATATATGACATATACAAATTAAATCTTGCTTGATAGGCTGAGATATCTCTTGAGTACACACACTCATACTCATACTACTCTTCTACTTGATATTTAGATACAAATCCCTAGCACTAGCTGGACCATGCGATTCTAATTGTTCGAGATCATGCTTCTTAGAAATTGCGGAGCTACCGGCGTCCGGAGCAATAGTATGGCTTCATCTATGTTATTTTCCTATCTTTTAGATATTCGGATGAATTATAGTATTAAAATGTTGTACTTTCTTTTTAGAAGATTTTGAATGGAAATTATAGGATTACACAAAGTTTGTACTTTATTTTTAGATTTTGTCTTGGTGAGCACTAGGTTTGGAAATATGGTTAATTTCCGTACTTTATGTATCTATTTTTGAAAGTTGAGTTTTTAAGACTAATTACGCCCATTGTTTTATTCTTTCATGGTTCATCATTTCTTGTGGTCATGATTTCACAAGGGGATGTCTTACCTCTTAGGGAGTTGGAGTAGGAGATTATGAGTTGGTTTTTGAATCGTGACAAATCATTAAATAATGTAATTGCAAAGACAAAATTTAAGAGTTTGATATAACACACGGTTTTAAATTTTTTAAGAAGAATTATAACAAATGGATACAAGTATTTTTTCTAAGCCACAAGTGAGATAATGTTACAAAGAAAAACCTCAAGGGCTACAAATTAATTCAGTATTAGATTTAATATATCTTATTAATCTAACTCCATGTATACTATACCCAATCAATCCAAAATTAAACTCTAATTAGATTCATCTCCACGTTGATGCTAAACTACATTCTTAGTTAGAAAAATATTTACTCTGACTCATGTTGCACCAAAGAAATCATTTCATATTTAAGTATTTTACTAATTTTATATTTATGTAATTTAACATTCAAACAACAACAATAATTAGTATCACACATAGTTTTGAAAATCAATCCAAATATAAACTCTAATTCGATTCATCTCCCGTTGATGTTAAACTACATTCTTAGTTAGAAAAATATTTACTCTGACTCATTAGCGCACCAAATAAATCATTTCATATTTAAGTATGTTACTATATTTTATATTTATCTTAATTTAACATTCAAACAACAATAATTAGTATCACACATAGTTTTGAAGAAGTTTAGGCAACTGTATGAATACTAACTCATCAACTTTTAATTTAAGCTTGACTCACATCATCATATCAAATATGAAAATTATAAAATT
>JACEIK010010332.1:0-43244 GCA_018107945.1 Datura stramonium
GATAAGATGGTCGGGACAGGGCCCCGACCTACCCGTATTATACAACAAAAGAAAATGAACTACACCTCTGAATATCAAGCTCCGGATGACAGGAGCTGATTACTCTATGAGCTGGCTGGAATCATGAGGGATCGGCTCCTCGTCTATGAGTACCTACAGGCAAGTAATGCAGCGCCCCAAACGGGCTTCAGTACCACTGGTATGAGTATGCAAAGCAACTGATCATAACTGAATATAAACAACATAACTAGAAACTCTGAACAATAGAAGATATCAGAAACTGTCTAAACTAATAGAATCTAAAACAGGCTTTTCTGTACTGAGAATAAGGCATGAGCATACCTGTGGACGTGGCGATCTGCTGTCTATTAGCTAATAAATAACATATATATACATATATATATAACAAGCAAGGACCAATACCAGCCACCATAAGCCGGAAGGTGCCAACCAACAAACAATCTATATACCCCTACCCGGGTCAAAACTACTCTATGAGCTGGCTGGAATCATGAGGGACGGCTCCTCGTCTATGAGTACCCACAGTAAGTAATGCAGCGCCCCAAACGGGCTTCGCACTCACATCGGTATGAGTATGCAAAGTAACCGATCATAACTGGAATATAAACAACATAACTAGGAAACTCGAACAATAGAAGATATCAGAAACTGTCTAAACTAATAGAATCTAAAACAGGCTTTTCAGACCGAGAATAAGGCATGAGCATACCGTGACGGGCGACCGTCGTCTATTGGCTAATAAATAACATATATATACATATATATATAATGCTAAGTGACCAATACCAACACCATAAGCCGGAAGGTGCCAACCAACAAACACCTATATACCCCTACCCGGGTCAAAACCATCCAAAAATAAATCACTCCACCTCATATACTAACTACGAACACTCTTACCGCCCCTAGGTCTCCAAAATTTCTGCCATGGCCTCTCCATATAAATAACTTTGTCCGAGCCTGAAGGACTCTCAGATCGTAAACTATAATCTGTATCTATATTCTGCCCTGACGCAAGCGCACAACAGGGAAGCTATATTGCTATGCTGATAAGCCTGATATGGGGAGTGCTCCATCCCATCTTCGTCCCATCAAGGGATAGCATACCACTCCTTGAGTGGCGATCCCCACCCTCACCATGGGTCGGCTGTTACCAACCCATGGGGCGGCGAGGACGCTCAAAGAGTGCCCTCATAACACAAACAGGTCTCTAATAAACAATAATCACGTATAGCAAGAATATTTAAATCCGAAAATACTATCCGCATTCTGATTTCTCATTCGAACTCTTTCTCTGCATTATACCGATTCTCATACCGAACTATCTGTGATCTCGGTGATGTTATTCGACTGTCTGGCTATACTGTATCTGAGATATTATCTGGACTGTCTGGCTATACTGTAATTGAGATATTATCTGACTGTCTGATATTGCTTTACAACTTTTTTATTCTCGAATATATATATATATCATAACATTATAAACATGCTTGCTAAATTCAAAACACGCTTGCTAAACCATACTGACTCACCTCGACTTCTGGAATTCTTTCTTCTACACCTCACGCTATTTATTTTACTGATTACTAACTTGCCGAAGGAAATATCTTTACATACCTCAATTAAAATCAAACACCCAAAAAAAAACCCCATAAAAGAAGAAGAGTTGAAATTCTTGAAAATAAAATTTATGATATATATATATATATCAATTAGAACTAAATACACTAATATTCCCGGAAGAAAACATCACTTTCGATATATATATAGCTCAAACTTTGTTTATCAAAAAACGATCGAAAACTCACTATTTAAAGTCCAAGAGCGGGAGAAATACTCATTTTAAGGCTAGGAGATATTGACACTAATTTGGAGCAATTCCACTTACCTTAGCTCGGTAGCACGACGATTTGCCGGCTGAATTTCACGAAACTAAACTGTAGAATGTCTTTGTTTAGTACCTCGGTATCTAGGATTAATTTAGTCAACCGCGTTGACGGCATAACGGACGGAATTATCAAGAAACCTTCGCCTTCTTCCTCTCTGATTTTCTCTCTATTTTCGCTGGAAATTATAAGAATTTTAACATTAAAACTGAAGTTGGGGGGTCATAGGCTGGGATCTATAAGTCGCATTCCTGAAATGTGATTTATAAGTCGCATTCCTGGAATGCGATTTATAAGTCGCATTTGCCTTGCGATGCGCCGACTTGGCACTTGTCCAGCCTTTCCCCGGGCCTTTTCTAGCATGTATGGCATTCTAAAACTCTTAACCAACATGCGAATAGGCCATCTTACATGTCAAGAATTTACTATGTAACAAATGAGGGAAATTTCAAAAATTATGACAGATTGAGGAAGGTGAATCATGTAAGCCGGTTTGGAAAATTATCTAAATTAAAAGTTTGTTACGGCCACCACCCACCTCTTTGGTTTTTCTTTTTGATTCTTTTCCGAAGGGGCACTTTGAATTGAGAATAAAATTTTTGAGTTGTTTATAAATAGTTTTTAGTCTTAGTTATGACTTTTTGATGATAGATGGATGACGACCGTCTTGAAAAAATTAGTCATTAGGATTTTCTTTTGAGCCCTTAACTGGTTAGATGCTTAATACTTTTGTTGAGTGCTACACATGTTTTTAAGATGCAAGTGAGTTGTAATCGAGAAGCAAGTTGAGTGGGGCGGTACGACTTTGTCTGAGACATCTAGGCTCTAGAATATGACTCTATATGCTCTATGCAAAAATTTTGAATTCATGTGATTAGTTGTGTTGAGAGTCTGTATGGTCTGTCTTGAGTTGAACATGTAAAGCAAGTGTGAGATTTTGTGTATTTCACGCTATCATATAATGTCTAGAATTTGCCCGGTGTATTTGAAAACGAAAATGAGGGATATTAATTGTAGTAGGAGATGATTTAGGCAATTATTTGAATAAGCTTATTTTCATCCCTTTCTTTAACTACCATTAATGCATAATCCTAGTTAACCTCATTGAGTGTTTAGCCTATTCTTTGTTAGCTACATTAAAAGTTTAATCCTTTTCTTTCAATAGAACTGATTTGATCAAAAACTCCTAACCTGGCTAAGTGAAAATGAGAAAGAGTTAAAGGAGTAAGAATATTGGAAAAGAGGGAGATAGTTGGTTGTGGCAGTTGAAGAAAAGAGTGAAAGGTGCGAGTGTTCAAAATGCCTAAGTGTTGGTGAGTAGAAAAGAACAAAAGAATGAAGAAGCATTTAATGTTTGATATACCCTATTAATAGTGTAAGTATGCTTAAAGAAATGGGGAAACAAAAAGGAAAGTGATGGATGAAAAGGCAAAAGGTGAAGTGAAAGAAGAAAAGAGGGGAAGTAATGAGAAAATGTGATGTATTAAAAGTGCTTAGGAAAGATAGTCACTATTACTAGCCAGAATAGTACCTAACGGTCCCTTAGCCTACATTACAACCCATAAAGTCCTACTTGATCTTACTTTTAGATGTTCTTGTATTAGCAAGCAATACACTTAAGGAAAATATAGATCATTATGTTTGCATGTGAATTATTATGAGAGTGAGAGAAATCGTCAATATACCCACATGTTATAAATTGTATCTTTTTGTGAGTGATAATGGGTAATCCTCTTGTTGTGAAGGAACATGTTTGAGGAAAGACAGATTTCATATTAGATTCCTTGATTAGTTAATTTACATGAGTTTGTTGTGGGTGTAGATGTAATACCCTAAAAGTCCCTCAGATCAGACTCCCGACTTAAAGCAAGAAACCAAAGAGAAAGGAAAATTTTGCCTTAGAAAGAGTCATAGTATGACTGCTGCTAGATGATACCATGAGTCGTGGGTCAAACTCATGGTAGGCAGTCATTGGAATTTTGAGGGCGCATATGTAATGACTCACGTCATGATTTGTGGGGTGATGTGACGAGTCGTGATGTCCTCAAGGCATGAGCAAGCATAGCTCAAGAATTGGTCAAGCCTACCCCAAAACCACGTAGTCAAGTGACAACTTGTGGTGACTTGTAAACGTATCGTAGTGAGAGTCATGGGAGAAAAGTTCAGAGGTTACAAGAGGGTCCCAATGACCACGAGCCAGCAGGACGACTTGTGGTACCTTATGACGACCCCTTGTGGAGTTTTGAGAATTTGGCCCAAGAGGCAATGAAAGAATGTTACAACTCATTGTGACGAGTGACGACCCATGGTGATGACTCGTTGAAGGAACTCAGGAGGTAAGGATGGTCCACTAACCACGAGTCATAGATTACCTGTAGTAAGGTGATAGGTCATCCTGCCTGCCGTTGGTTGAAGAATCAAAACCACAAATTAGCTCCAAATGGAACGGATGGATCTAACGAGTCGTTATGGCAGACAACCACTCGTTTTGTAGGTCATTGGCACTGACGGGCAGATTTTTAAAGTGAATCTCCAGGGGTATTTTAGTAATTTCCTATGCTTCCAATTCCTAAGTGAGGTCGCTTTTTTGTGGTATTCTAAAGGATCTAATTAAAAGGTTTTTGATAGCCCAATCCTCATCTTACTAAAATCATCCATAAGTTATTTATCTTCTCAAGGCTTAAGAACACTCAGGGTTCATCTCCAAGAGCTTCAAGATTCACGTGCTAGTGGGGGGATTCAAGACTAGTAGAGGGTTTTAGACAAAGGTGGTGTTATTTCACTATGATTCAATGTGGTCATCATATTTCCTTATCCTTCCCTTTATTATTATGTAATTAAGCTCCATTCAGATATGTTCTAGTAGCTACTATTATGTTAGAATTATTCTATGACATGGGTTAGCTTTGGAGCCATACCGTGGTTCTAGGTCCCGTGTCGTGTCCGAGGTATAAGCTCGGGTTGTGAAAAACTTGGTATCAAAGCGTTAGGTTTAGAGTGTCCTAGGATGTTTGAAAGTCATGTCGGCTTGGAGTCCTTTTCATGGGTATGAAATGCACCACACTTATGAGAAAGAGGCTGTAAGGCATTTTAGGAAAATTCCTTTTCATGGTTCTATTGTTTGAAATTTAAAAGTTCCTCTCCTAACTCGTGCTTTACGCGTTCAGATAATGCCTCCCGTGATGAACAAATGGAAGGAGAAACTATAATGGGCACTCACTCAGCCCCAACGGATCCGATGAATGAGCAAGTTACTCAAGTGCCGAAGTTCAGGTATGCTTTCATATGTTGGGTCAGACTATGACAAACCCAGTTCAACCCCAGTAGGCAGTGGCCCATGTCTACTCGTGAATGGGAATGCAGCGATGGCGAGAATGAGAGACTTCCTTAGGATAAACCCACCTGAGTTTCTTAGGTCAAAGGTGGATGAGGACCCACATAAGTTTATAGAGGAGGTTCACAAGATTACTCAGATTAAGGGTGACGGTTGTGGAGAGTGCGGACTTAGTCTTTTATCAGCTAAAGGGGGTTGCGCATATATAGGTCAAACAATGGAAGGAAGGCCGTGAGCCAAGTGTAGCTCCGCAGTTTGAATGAGTTTGTGACAACTCTCTGGATAGGTTCTTTCCTCACGAGTTGAGGGAGGCAAAGGCAGCCAAGTTCATTAATCTAAAGTAGAACAAGATGACTATTTAGGAGTATGCTTTGGAGTTTACCTGATTGTCAAAGTATGCACCGGAGATAGTGGCTAACTGGAGGGATCGTATGAGTGCATTGAATAATGGAGGCTCGATTTAAGTGGTCAAGGAGTGGGTAGGACCATGATGCTTATTAGTAACATAGAAATTTCTAGACTCATGATCCATTCAGCAGATCGAGATGGAAAAGTTAAAGGTGTTGGAAAGGGAGAGCAAGAGAGCTAGGATAGGGGATTCAGAGTATTTTCAACAGAGGATGAGTGGTGGACCTTGTTCCTGGGCCCCGCCGAGTCACCGCCAGCCCCACTAATTATCGATGGCCAGTATTCCATACAAAACCAAGGTAAGGGAGCTTACTTACCCGGCTTGCAAGAACTATGGAAAGAACCATTTGGGAGAGTGCATGGCTGTCTAGGCGCTTGCTTTTGGATATGTTAAGTCAGGCCATAAACTCGTAGATTGCCTAGCAGCCAAATGGGGTGAAGGTAGAGCCTTAGACACCTCTTTCGTAGCTCTGATTGCCCGCCCACCTCAGCAGAGTATACCAGATGGTGCAGGTAGTGGACAAAGTCAAGACCACTTCTACACCCTGTCATCACGTAGGACTGTGTGAAAGCTCAACGGATGTAGTCACTGGTATATTATGAGCTTTTCATATTGATCCTTGCATATTGTGAGGCCTAGGAGTTGTAGTATAAGTTATAAGACTCTTTTTGCATCCTAGTATACATTAGTTCAAGTGGATGGTATGAAATGATTATAAGTATGAAGCCTTCGGTGATAACTATAGTGGCGAATGGAAACTCGTAGAGTTAGTAATGTAGCTCAAATTCAATAAAGGATCCAAGAGCCTTTAGAATTATGACTTTGCCGAGGGGAGACATGTGCTGAAAGGAAAAGTCAATTCCTGAGTGTTCTAGTAGAAGGTTCCAGCTATGGGATGTCAATCCTTCCTATTAAGATGTTTTCCCTTATGCCTCTGCTGACTCATGCTTATGTTCGACCCCATAATTATAGATAACCACTTTAGACAACATCCTAGTCTTACTCCATGACTCAATGAATCTCAACTTCATGTAATGAAACTCATTATGTATGTAAAACTCATGTCTCGTAGTATGCCCAGCCCTATGAACTCAGTCCTTATAATTTTCCTTAATGGCTTAGCAACATCATGCTACCTCATGTATGTGGTCAGTTTAGATTTTTGTAAATGATTCATGCTTACTCTTACTCTTAGCCTTATGTATGTTCACCAATAACAAAAAATGATAGTAGCAACAAATATGTCCTGGAATTGACTCCCATTCATACCTTAGATGCTTGGTAGGTAGAAGTTCATGAAGTGCGCTGTTAGCCATGGCAGGGAGTTTGAGGAGCTTTGGGATAGTATAACATAGCGAAGCCGAAAGATGAGTACAGTAATAAGCTTGCATTGTGTGTTGGAATTTTGGAAGTTGGTGCAGTTAGCATGGTTGGCCTGATGCCCCCAAAATCTTATGATCACCTAGTTCATGCCTTTATACCTTATTAAGGTATATTGGGTCCTATCAATGGGGTGTATACATTAGACTCATGTCTAGCTCATGTGGTTTTATGTCGGTTATAGACTCTCCCACTAGTCAGCTCAGCTCAGTTTTAGATCAACTCAGATCAGTATTCATTCCAGATTTAGAACATATTTTTGACCATCAGACAAAGTGGCCTTTAGACCGGCTTTAGTTATTTCAGTTGTTTAGTTCAAGAGCTTCAAGTCATTGCATGTCTTTCCAGCTCGCTATTTCATTTCTTATGCATTGTTTCTCTCACTTACTCAGTACATTCAAAATATTGACACATACTTTTATGTTGTATCATTTTATGATACAGCTGCAGGACCTTAGTCTCAGCCTCGCCGATCGCTCCCCGAAGACTTCTGGTTCTAGTGGTCGCCCTCATCTTTCAAGGACGAAGATTATTTCATTCAATACAATTTTATTTTTATTCTATTTAGATTTGAAGTTACTGGGATTGTCCCAGCAACTCATCAGTTGTGTGCTTTCAGACGCAGATTTGGTTTTTATTACTTGAGCTTTAATTCAAATGTTTTCAAACATTATGAATCAACTTCATTCTCTTAAATATTTATATTTTTCTTTAAACTTCCGCTGTATATATTCATATGTTTACTCAGAATGTCAGTGTATGATAGACCAGGGGTTGACTTGTGGTTACTTGTGACTCCAAGTATCGTGTCCCGTCTAGGGTGTAAGCTCGGGACATGACGGTGTTACTATCTCCATAATAATAGAGAAGTTTGTCTACTTATGCATTAAATTATTTTTATAGTCATTCCACGAGTCAAATAATCTCTCGATCAACACCTCAACAATAAATTTTTTGGGTGGAGATCCCTCAAAGTATTCAAGTAATTTATGATATTCATATATTTGAATTTTCATATCCTTCACATCACTCATCTTCCATTGGTAAAATCTTTCAACTACAAATTTTTGTTTGGTGGCATCTTCGGCGGTGAACTTTTTAATTAAGGTATCCCAAATAAATTTCTGCTTCCTTGCAACTACAATACACATCAAACAACTTTAGAAATAGTTTGTAATATGGTATGACGACATACCTTATTGGCGTATTGCCAAGATTCAAAATTTGCATTAACATTTACACTAGGCTGCAGATGTAATAATGCATGTGCAATACCAGTGAGACATCGAATAGTGAGAAAATACGTTCTGCCATCTTTAAAATTTTCATTAGCAAATATTTCAATATTTGACATGTCGAATGATTTAGCATATGGTAGAACAACCAAGACAGAGTAGTATCTGTAATGATATTAGAATTAATATTATTTGCCATAGTTTCTTAGATTATTGAAAATAATGCAAAAAATAACGATTAAATATTTATTAGAAAAATAATAATACCGAGAATTAAAGAAAATATTACTACAATAATATTATAAGTAATATATATATATAATACTTGAGCCATGTTGGGCACTGTCCTGAGCTATTTCAGCAGTGAAATATTTTCTAGGATTAATCAAACTTTTTCTAATTAATTAGAGGATACATGAATCAGAAAAATAAATTAATATCAGCAAATTAATGGAGGAAAAATTAAAAGTCAACGAAGGCACAATTTAAAATATATAGAAAAAAGTAATTTGAGAGAGAGAGAAAACGTACCAAGACTGAAAAATGGAAGAAAAAATTTCCGAACCTATTTAGCCCAAAAGAGATGCCTATTTATAGGCTGAAAAGTAAGCCCAAGACATAACAAAATGAACACATTTGTCCAAAAAAATTACTAAATAATAATATTTTATAAATGTTTAATTTTAACAAATGACTATTATAACTTTATTTATTTAGAATATTTAAAAGAATCCGCCAACAGCTCAAAATGGGAAAGAATTAGAAATCAAGTTACAATTTCTTCTTTTCCTCTAAAGGTTTTTGCATTAACAAGTTCATTTGTCGTTTTTACTCTATTCTGAATTTTAATATAATTTTTAATCTATGTATGTCTTTATCTAACACACATTACTTTTTTGAATCTTCTTGGCATTCTTTTTTCTTAAAAAAAGAAATCAAATTATTTTAAAAATTTTTTTCACAATAACTTAAAAAGAAGGTATAATTGAATGATGACATTCTAATTAGAATTATGAGCCCATAAATGGTCAAATGTTTTTTATAAGCATCAGATCGAAAGTCAAAAGAGATTGTAAAAAAAACTTTTTACTGTCTTTTCTTAAAGAAAAACTAAAGGATTTGCAATTTCGCATGAAATCCAACCACCACTAGTTTCCTTTGTCTAGTTAGTGGAAGAACAAATATTACTTTTTCCGTATCAAAATGTTTTTCATGAGTTGATTTTGGTTAATTTTTGAATCTAAATTCAATTAGATTAATTTAATATTTTAAAATTAAAATTTAAAGATTTAAAAATTATATGAAAAATATCATGTTGCAAATTTTTTTAATATCAATATGATAAATTGATAAATCTTTAAAATGATGGTCAAAGTTTTTATTGTTTGACTCTAAAAAATGTGACAAATAATTTAAAATGGAGAGGAAATAATTCCATATAGAAAAATTTATTTTATTTTAGAAAATTTTCAGACTAGCAACTATGAGAAAGAGCTAGAAGAAATGAAACATATGATTGTTTTTCCCAAAATAGGTACAAATTGAATTATAAATGGGGCTACACAGATACATGAATTAATTTGATCTAGGAGGTAATGAAATATACTGAAATAAGAAATATAATGACTATATAAAAGAGATATAATAATAGATAAGCATGAGAATATTGGATTCAGTGATATCCTTTGTTGGAAATGAAACTGAACCAGCTCCTCGATAGCAGAATAATAACAATAATATAAAAGAATGAATTTGCCTGATGTGTTGCTTGAGAACAAGAATTAAATAAATAATAAGAGCTGAGCCAGATTCATCAGGTACTTCCACTACACATGTCTAGTTCCTTTTATAGAAATGAATTCTCACGGTTTAATGACTGAAAATCATTATGCCTTAATTTACATTAAATAAGGAATATATGATATTAATTGGTAGAGAGTAACGGATGGTGCTTATCTCCGGAATGGTTCCATAACGTCATTCTGTTGTTATTTGAATTTTCTCTAGATGCTTCATTTTTATCCGACATAATTCTCTGGGGATGCTGAAGTTACCCTTTCCTTTAGAATGCTGACTAAGTTGTGTTTATCCATTCATGCATTTTCATCTAATTGGCCCATGTAGCTTTATCTAATTCGTCCCACGTATTTTTATCTAATTTATCCACATGTCAAGCTTCAAGCTTATATTTTTTCTCATACAAATAGTCCCCATGTTTTGTACAAAATTTTTTTTGTTCGATAATTTAAATGATTTTCTTCACTCTTACATGAAAATCTTCCTTTTTGAGAAACTGGAAAATTTTTCCTCTTCTCTATATTCTAACACAAGCCTTCTTCGCTTGTTATTTT
The DNA here is from genome assembly GCA_018107945.1 of Datura stramonium. Lineage (NCBI taxonomy): Eukaryota > Viridiplantae > Streptophyta > Magnoliopsida > Solanales > Solanaceae > Datura > Datura stramonium. The sequence goes on from JACEIK010010332.1 coordinate 10,617, forward strand.
AGCCATGGTTAGTATGCGACTAGTCTCGAAGTACAGTTAGATTTTTGAAGAGTCTTAATAATGATGATAATCATTTTGTAGTTCAATCCTAACCCCTCTTCTCTTTCTTCTTTAATTTATACTTCTTTGACATTTTGCATTTTTTTCCTCCATTTTGTAATACTCCTAAGAGTCTTTAAGATCAGACCTGAGAGTTGAAACTGAGAAAGTAGGAAAACTCGCACCAGATCGCAGAACGACCCGTCAAGTGACTCAGAAGTCACTTAATGGATCGTTATGTGGTCCATTAGATAGGGTGGAGTTGGATTTGGAAGAAGTGTTACCAGTGATGACAAGTCGAGGAATGACTCATCACATGATTCAATGAGTCTTCGGGAAACTCGTTGTGCGTAAGAGAAGTTGGAAGTATGAGATTTTGCTCTGGAACTTGACAGGTGGGGCGACAAGTCATCGTGTCACCCTATGAGTCATGGTGTCCCTGGTTAGGTGTATGAGGGAGTGTGGCAAGGTTGAACTGGAAGTGTTGGCAACGGATGGAAGGACGAGTCGTCATGCACCTAACGACTTGTCAAATGGACCATAGGGAAAAGAAGTTCAGCAACTTAAGATTTTTCCGGTAAAGTTGTAATGAGTGAGTGACCACGGGTCGCTAGTGGTCCTAACCCACTCATTAGGTCCCTTGTTAGGATTGATAGTGTCAGTTTTTGTATGAAATTAGTAAGGGTGTTTTCATAATTTCTAAGCTCCCAAGCTTTGAGAGAGGTGAATTAGAGGGATTAGTTTATTTTAACCATTCTTTCTCCCATGCATGCAAGTCTTGACCTTCCCATTGAAGATCAATCCTAAAACCCTTCAAGTTCTTCTCCAAACTACTGGGCTTTCTAGAGCAAGTGTAGATTCAGTTCTTCAGGTATGTGAGGCCATGAATAAGGGTTACTTTCACTCATCCTCACAATTCTCTTCAATTTCATGAATCAAGTCTCAATTCAAATTACGATCAAAAAGGGATTTCAATCTAATTTCATAGAATTCTTACAAATTGTTTATGAATCGATTCCTCTTATGTTTTAAAATATGTTTGATGATTAATGAGTCAATTTTAAACATGTTTTGATTATAAATTTATTAGTTCAGTTTAGAAGATTTTTTCCACTATGCAAGTTCATGAAAAAGTCAAGTTTTTTGATTTATGATTTCAAATATGAAGAGATATCTAGTACATTGAATGTTTATAAATTACTCGCGTATGAATCTATGATTTTGACTTATGGTCTATTTCAGGTATGCATGATTTTAAGATTTGGGCAAGCCCATATATGTTAAGTATGTTTTCATGATTTAGTTCAGCTTATAATATTAGCTTACCCTACGCTTAGAGTGATGCTCATATTCAACTTATGGTATGTTTGGAGACAGGACTCCCCATATTCAGATTTCAGGATATACATGAAATTACATTATCAGCTTCATTGAAAAATGATATTTTTAGCTTCATTGAAAAATAATAGAGAGCACCTTACATGTTTTTGGGAGCAAAGGTCTAGCACCGAGTAGGCTAGGGGTTTATGAAAACCACGGGTCTTAAAACTACGTGCCAACGTAGGATTTATCCATTTCTTTGGAACCTCTCTATTGAGCTTCCCCCGCCCCGAAAAGGGCCTTCATCTTGATATCAATATCATGGGTGGGCGCCTCTTAGCCCTTACAAGGCTTTGAACGACTCTACCCACTTGAATGTAATAGTTGGGATCACGTAAGCTCTATCGTGATAATGCTGGTTATATGGAGAAAGGCCCTCATTGTTCCTCATGATTTCGCTTATGCATGTTTATCGTTTATGATATTATGAGTTTTCACTGTGGCCACCCAATGATCAAAGTTATCGTTGTTTACTTATGAATCAAGGCCAACTTTGGGTCATTTGATTTAGTTATGAGATCCAGCTTTATGACTATTCATGTTTCAGATATCAACATGTAGTTCATGCTCTTATGATGTTATGAGTTATGATAAAGTATGATTTCAAGCTTTATACTTACTTAGCCTCGGCTTTTACTTACCTTGTATACTCAAGTGTATTCCAAGTAATCGACCGCATACTCTATGTTGATCATTTCATGATATAGGTCCTAGCGATCAAACTCAGCCACGCTATTAGTCCTACTCTCTTTCCGCTTTGTGGCCCCCGCTTGGTGAGGATTTTGGGCATAATTGCGTGCCCAAGTGCTATTTGATAGCTTAATTTAGTCATGTTTGTCTAATTATACACTTACATTCTTATGCGATTTTTTGTAAATTTGGGTAATACTAACTAACGTGATCAGTCCTGTTTTGTAGGTGAAAAATGCATACAAAGGGACTAAATAGTGATGGGTGAAGTGAAGGAACGAAGTTAAGAGTGAATTGCAAAAGATGGCAAGAAAACATTCTATGGAAAGGTTAGCCGCGCTGTGCGCCTTGCCCTAAGGGAAGAATCATGAGGAACTTCTTGCCAAATCGTCCCAAGAAGTTATGGAATTCGGTGGCTTAGATTTCAACCACCTATTTGCCTCTCCCAACAATGAGAATGGGAAGAGGGTAAGCCATACATAACTGTGGACACTCCTGGGGAAGAACGTGTCACTAATCTCAAGGAAGTTTTGTAAGTGCTGCCGTGGGTCTCATGAGTCACCCAGAACTGACCACTAGAATGTTACAACAGATGCACCATATTTATTTCAATTCAAAGTTCCCTCCAAAGTTCTGGGTTTGCAGATACTAGAGGCACAAGCATTTGTCGCTAGTGGACAGCTACTGCGAATCGGTCGGCCGCCATGATTTCAGTAACAACTGCTTGCCCTACTGGTGGGTGTTGTTGTAACTCTCCTGAAGTCTCTTTAGTTTCACCAGCTTCCCTCCTACGCAAATGGGTTGACGTTTGTGTTCAAGAAACGGTTCCACTAGCTCTTTATTCCTTGCCGCCCGCAGGGCAACCTGTCAACTGCAAATGATTAGACTAAGACCAAGTTTCTCAACACTTAAGGAAATTAATAAATCACACAAAAATAGAAAAATTTACTAAACTTCGCCATTTGTTGCGCCTCCAGCGACTCGCAAGCGTGCCATGTCGCATAAGTAATACAGTGGCCCTTTTAAGGGCCTGGATGTCGAACCCATAGGGATCGGACTACCCAGCAAATTATGAAGTTCAAGTGTAAGATTAACCTTCACAAGTGTTGATTATATAGTTTCTTTGCAATCTCGGTACTATGTTTTGGGGTGGTCACAAATACCTAGAAACGAGAGCACAAGCAACTAGAGCTAAGGCCGATAATTATGCAATGCTACACTTTGTAATGGTTCACATATGAAATTATCAATTGTTGTCTCACATAGTTGGAAAATGCGATGTTCATGGTCTCGAGCCTCTAACACGACAAACTAGCTTCACAACTACATCATTGAGGGGGATGTGACATCCTAGTTCAGGGGCAATTCCAACTACGTGATGTGATTTATAGTTTTGTGTTTTGATTAGGTACTTTCGTACCTCTAATCATTTAATCTAACTTAGATTCACAACTACTTCTACGCGGTGGAGTGACAATTCTAAGCCGATGTCTTCCTATCATCCCATTTTATCAACAAAACAAGGCAAATTAGGTATAATTTCTATCCTAACCACAATCCTATTTGAAGATAAGAACTTGCTCCTACATTCTCTTCTGTTCTAGCCTAGGTTACTCTCTCAAGCGTTTACCTAGCTTAACATGTATGTTTTCATGGTGATCAAGCATAAACACAATCATAATAAAGAATGTAAGACAAAACAAAAATTAACAACTCAAACCAAACGAATTCATATTACAATCATATCACGTGCCTCAACCCTAGGGGAAGAGTTTTAGCCACTCATGTTCGTATTAACAACTTAAAAACACCGTTAAAGTAGAGTACTTACAAGAATAGGTAAAATAGAATGTAAAATTAGTGAACCCTAGGTGGTTTTCACTTCTCCCTTCACTCCTCTATGGTTTCGCAAATATTTAACAAATGATTTTAGAAGCTAAGGGTTTAATTTATAGTAAATAGAAAAGTTGGTACTTTGGCCTGCCATGGAATGGCTCTGTGGCACGGAGGTGAACGGGCGCTACCTTGCCTCCGTTCCACGGAGGTAACGTTGAAGCCCACTGAAATTGTATTTTGAATGTTGCTTGGCCGGCATGGCGCGACAGCCACAGGCATGACGGCCGACCTGGCGGCGATGGCCAGCGTGACACGGCCTGCGACGCGCAGCAAGGCCCGGCGTGGCACGATGCTGGCGCGCAGGTCTTGGAGGGCAAACATTCTCCGCATGGCTCCTGGGCGTGGCACGGCGCCGGGTCAAGAATACGTACAACATGGCACGCTCGCCTAGCGCGCCAACCCTACCATGACATGTTTTCTTGCCATCTTTTGCAATTCACTCAACTCATTCCTTCACTTCACCCATCATTACTTAGTCCTTCATATGCATTTTTCACCTACAAAACAAGGACTAATCACGTTGGTTAGTGCATACTCAAATTTACACAAAATCGCATAAGAATGTAAGTGTATAATTAGACAACACATCACTGTTGACAACAGCACTTGGGCACGCAATTATGCCTAAGATCACTACCCCACACTTAAAACCTTGTTCTTCCTCGAACAAATCTTTACATCTCCCGCACATGAAGACTCACGCATAGCTAATTGAGTATGACAATTCAAGCTACACGCGCAATGATTGTTTTTAGATAACAAGTTAAAAATATTGCATGCATGATGTAACCATCAAAAGCAAATATGACTATGTTAAGACTTCCTCACCAAGAATCAATCTCAATCTCAACAAACTCATGCAAATCAACCGTATCAAGAAATCCGATATGTAAATTTTATCTCATTAAACGTGTGCCCTCACAACAAGAGAGTTACCCACTTTACTCACAAATTTTCAAATTATAACGTGTATGGGTATATGGATAAGAATTAAGATCACTCTCACAAAGAATTCACAAACACACGGTATTGACCCATAAGCTTTCGTTTAGTGTTTTACTCCACAATTTAAGAATGTTTCGAAAGTAAGATCAAGTTGACTTATCGGGTCGTAATGTAAGCTAAGGGCAGTTAGGTACTATTCTGGCCAGTAATAGTGGCTACCCTCTCCCCAAGCGCTTTAATACATCACACTTTCCTTAGTAATTTCCATCCTCTTACTTCATCTTTATACTTTCAACTTCCTTTTCCTCTTTGTTTCCCTATCTCATCGTGGGCACACTTAAGCCGTTAGTACGGAGTATTTGAGCCATTTACTTTGATTTTCTTTTTGCTTTTTCTTATTTTACTCCCTACTAACTCTATTCATTTTTAAACAAGTGCACCTCTAGTCTTTCCTTCAACTCCCACAACTACTATTTTCCTTATTATTTCACTTCACTCCTTAACTTTGGCAAATTACATGTTGCCGCCAGCCTTTCCATAGAATGTTTTCTTGCCATCTTTGCAATTCACTCTCAACTTCATTCCTTCACTTCACCCATCATTATTTAGTCCTTCATGATTTTTCACCTAAAAACAAGGACTAATCACGTTGGTTAGTGCATACCCAAATTTACACAAAATCGCATAAGAACAAGTGTATATTAGACAAACATGACTAAATTAAGCTATCAAATAGCACTTGGGCACACAATTATGCCCAAGATCAGTGAGTCCTCATTCTTCGAGGACATCTATCTTTCAATATCATTATGTCGGGGCTATTTCAAACTTAGAGATATCTGGGGGCGCTTGTCCCAAAGATCTCATTAGTTAGTAGAGGCTTTTCCGATATAGATTTGTATATTCAGCTTCGGACTCAGTGTTATGATATTATCATTGGCCAAAATATTTTTTATTTAGATTTTCGCTATTTCAGAATTCAGTTATCAATTTTGCTTAATATTTATCCTTAATTATAATGTTCATGCCATGGGTTAACTTTGAGCCATTCATGATTCTAGCTTTCGAGATATAGATCTGGACCTATGTTCAGGTCGTGAAAAACTTAGTATTAGAGCATTAGGTTTTGAAGCGTCCTATGGTAGTCTGAAATCCGCGTTAAGTAGAGTCTTTTTATGGGTGTGAACCACACTTATGGGGGAGAGGCTACAAGACGTTTTAGAAAATTTTCTTTCTTTCATAACCTATGTTATATGATGAAGTATCTCTCTATTCTTCTAACTCATGCTATATGCATTTTCATAATCATGCATCTATGCCGAGTTAATGGAAGAAGGAATGGCAACAGGAATGGACATGGAAATGACAACAAATATGGGCATCAACAAACCCCACCAGCCCCGGGCCGTAACCCTCACTTGAGTAGGCTGTGTCTACGCCGAAAGTTGAGGGAAGCCATTCAGATGTAGGCAAGTGTTGACCGCTTAGGTCAATCAATAGGCAGTGGGCCATATTCCCCAGAATGAGAGTGTAGTGGCGGCTAGAGTCTGGGACTTCACTCGAATGAACCACCCGAGTTCCTTTGGTGAAGAGTGGATGAGGACCCACATGAGTTCATTGAGGAGATCCAAAAGAGCACCCAGATCATGAGGGTGACCATAGAGGAGTGTGTAGACTAGCCTCCTATTAGTTTAAGGGGGTCGCGCATATGGTATAGGAAATGGAAGGATAGGTGGGGAGTCGGAGCTGAGTCCCATTGGCTGGGATGAGTTTCTCACTACATTCTTAGACCGATTCTTTCCTTTGAGAGATGAGGGAAATCAAGGAATTCGAGTTCATGAATTTCAAATAGAACAACATAAACTTCTAGAGTATACTTAGAGTTCACCGGTTGTCCAAATATGCGCCAGAGATGGTGGCTGATCAAAGGGCTCGGGGTGAGCAGATTTATGAATGAAAGTAAGAATTCTGGTCAAGGATTGAAGGACCACCATGCTACATCAGGACATTGACTTCTCCTGATTGGTTTTGTATGCCCGGGGGCCAGCAGCTGGAGGCGGTGCAGATGAGGGAGAGGGAGAGAGAGGCTAAGAGGTTTCCCCGGATGTGGTCACTGGTATGTTACGAGTATTCCATCTTGATGTTTATGCACTGTTATATCCAGGGACTACTCCATCTTTTATGACTCCTTATATTGCCATTAGTTTTGAAAATCCTATCATAACCTTTCTCAGTCTATACTCTAGTCGGTGACTCAGTTATTGCTCAACGGGTATACAGAAATTGCCATGTCATAGTCCTTTTTTAGAAGATCACCTCATCAAATTTAGTAGAGTTAGACATGTATGAATTTGATGTTATTGTTGATATGGATTGGTTGCATAGATGTTATGCCCTCGTTGAATTGTAGAACCTGCATAGTAGAATTTTGGTTTTCGGGCAAGCCAATCCTAGAATGGAAGGGTAGTTCAGCTGTGCCTGTAGGTCCTTTTGTTTCCTACCTTAAGGCCAGAATGATAATTTCCAAGGATTGTATGTACCATCTAGTTCAGTTTAAGGATGCTACATCCAAACCCCAATTCTCTAGTTAGTCTTATAGTGTGTGAGTATCCGGAGGTGTTCCCAGATGATCTACCAGGAATCCCTCCTGAGCGGGAGATTGACTTGGTATTGATCTTCTTCCTGCACGCAACCTATATCTATTCCTCCATATAAAATGGTTCCTGCACTCAACTAAAGGAATTAAAAGAACAAATTGAAGGATCTCTTGGATAAAGACTTCATCAAGCCTAAAAAGTCCCTGTGGGGTGCGCCAGTTCTCTTTGTTTGAAAGAAGGATGGGTCTCTTCATATGTGCATTAACTATCGGCAGTTGAACAAGGTCACTATTAAGAATAGATATCCCCTTCCCAAAATTGATGCTTGTTGGACCAACTTTAAGGTGCCAAGTACTTCTTAAAGATATCTCTATCTCGCTATCACCAACTCGGGAGTTAGGAGAGTGACATTCCGAAGACAGCCTTTAAGACTCGGTATGGTCACTATGAGTTTGTAGTTATGTCTTTTGGACTAACAAATGCTCCGTAGCTTTTATGGATTTGATGAATTAGGGTGTTCAAGTTATATTTGGATATGTTCGTGATTGTCTTCATAGATGATATTTCATATACGCTAAAAGAGGAGGGAGCATGCCGCTCATTTGAGGATCATGCTATAGATTCTCAAGGATCATCAAATGTTCACTAAATTTAGCAAGTTTGAGTTTTGGTTGGACTCAATAGCATTTTTGGGCCATGTGGTGTCAAGTGAGTATGTGCATGAGGACTCTCAAAAGATAAGTGATAAAAAAATTGGCCTAGACCAGTCACTTCTTCAGTTATCAAGAGTTTCTTGGGTTTGGCAAGCTACCAAGGTGGGAGGTTTGTTAAAGGATTTTCATTCATTGCAGCACCATTGACTAAGTTGACCTAGAAGAAAGTCAAATTTCACGGCCGATGGATGCCCGTGAGAAGAGTTTTCAGAGTTAAAGACTCCGACTGACTTCAGCCCCAGTATTGACCCTATTTGAGGGTATATAGATTGATTCATTGTGTATTGTGAGTCCTCTAGGGTTGGCCTTTGGATGTGTGTTGATGAACATGGTAAGGTCATTGCGAATGCTCTAGATAGCTTAAGACTCATGAGAAGAATTACCCGACACATGAGCTGGAATCGGAAGTGTGGTGGTATTCTTACTGAAGATTTGGAGACACTAGTTTTATAGAGTCCATATGGATGTTTTTACAGACCACAAGAGCCTACAGTATGTGTTCACTCAGAAGAATTTGAATTTGCGACAAAGAATATGGTTAGAGCTGCTTAAGGTCTATGACATGAGCCCTTTAGCATCCGCACAAGGCCAATGTAGTGGTGGATGCTCTTAGCAGGCTTTCCATGGAGAGTGTTTCTCATGTGGAAGATGGAAGGAAAGAGTTGGTGACGGATGTGCATCAGCTTGCACGATTAGGAGTTCGCCCTGGGCGGATTCGACAAACGGTGGTATCATCATTAAAATGGTTCGTAATCCTCTTTGGTGACTCGAGGTCAAGACTAAGTCAAGCGAGGATCCTATTTTGGTGAAGTTGAAAGAAGTGGTTCAACATCAGAAGGTAGAGGTCTTCCCGTGGGGAGATGGTGTACCGATATTATTAGGATCATTTATATGTTTTGGATGTCGATGATTTGAGAGAGCGGATGTTGCATGAGGCTCATGGTTCCCAATATTCAATCATAAAGGTGCCATCAAGATATATCGTGACTTACCGGAAGTCTACCGATGGAATGGCATAAAGAAGGACATGGCGGAGTTTGTGGCTAAGTGTCTGAATTGCCAACAAGTGAAAGTGGAGCCTCAAAGACCTGGAGGTATGCTACAAGACATCAGTATCCCCACTTGGAAGTGGGAAGATATCAATATGGACTTTATCACTGTGGTTACCTCACACACGTCAATAGTATGACTTTATTTGGGTGGTTGTAGATACACTAGCGAAAGAAGACCATTTTCTACCGGTTAAAACTAAAGACTCAACAGAGGATTATGCTAAATTATATATTTGGGAGTTAGTCGGTTGCATGGAGTTACCTTTTCCATCATTTCAGATAGAGGTATTTAGTTTACCTCGCTGGAGATCATTTTAGAAGGGTTGTGGTACTATGTCAAGATTAACACAAATTTTCACTGCGCATAAAATGGGTCGGCCAAGCGGACTATTCAGACTTTTGAGGACATGTTGAGAGCATATGTGATTGACTTTAAGAGTAGTTGGGATGATCATTTACCTCTTATTGAGTTTGCTTACAACAACAATACCACTCCAGCATTCGAGATGACTCCATTTGAGGCTATTTATGTGGGTGGAGATGTATATCCCTTATTGGATGGTTCGAGGTAGGTGAGACTATATTGATAGGTACAGATTCATTTCATGAGGCTATTAAGAAAGTTCATCTTATTAGAGAAAGGCTAAAACAGCTCAGAGTTGACAGAAATCCTATATGGATATTAGATGGAAAGAGCTTGAGTTTGATGCCAATGATTAGGTGTTGTTGAAGGTGTCTCCACGAAGGGAGTAATGAGGTTCGAAAAGAAAGAGAAGCTTAGTCCCCGATATATTGGTCCCTACAATAGAGACGTGTTGAAAACATGGCCTATGAGCTAGAGCTATCAGAGGAGTTGGCTTCGATACATCTAGTTTTTCAATGTATCATTGTTAAAGATGTCATTGGTGACTCCGACTTTGATTGTACCGGTGGAGAGCATAGGTGTAAAGGATAACCTTAGCTATGAGAAGGTTCCAGTTGAGATCCTTGATCATCAAGTTTGTAAATTGAGGAACAATAAAGTAGCTTCACAAAGGTTGTGTGGAGAAATCAGCTTGTTGAGAGAGCTACATTGTGAAGCCGAAGAAAATATGAAGCCAGATACCCATATTTATTCCTAGCCCAGCTCCATTCCATCTTGAGGTACGCTTCCTCCTTAGTACTCTATTCAAGTTCATGTCTAGTTATGTCTGTTAGTTTCTTTATGTCAGTGCATGTATATGTAATTCATGAATTTAGTTCAATCATGTATATTATCTCGAAGTCGGTCACTCCATTAATTTTCAGTCAGATGTTCAGTACTTGGGATTGCAGTTCCTTTCCCTAGATATTCAACGTGTTATCCACATTCAAGGATGAATGTTCCCAAGGGGAGTAATTGTATTACCTCAAGAGTCCCCAAGATCAGATCCGAGGGTTGAAACTAAGAAAGTAGGAAAATTCGGCACTGTGGTCATAGAATGACTCCATGTAGTCACTCTAACAGATCGTTAAGCAGTCCTTCAGATAGGGTGGATTTGGATGTGGAAGAAGTGTTACCAAGTGGTGACGGTCGAGAATGACTCATCACATGATTCAACGAGTCATCGGGAAGCTTGTGGTGTGCAAGAGAGTTGGAAGTATGAGGTTTTGCTCTGGGACTTGATGGGTAGGGAGACGAGTCATCATGTCACCCCACGAGTGGTGGTGTTCCTCGTTAAGTGTGTGAGGGAGTGTGGCAAGTTTGAACTGGTAGTGTTGGCAACGGATGGAGGGACGAGTCACACCTACCGACTCGTCAAGTGGCCCATAGGGAAAAGAAGTTCAGCAACTGAAGATTTTTCCAGTAAAGGTAACGAGTGGGCGACCACGAGTTGTTAGTGGTCCAAACAACTCGTTAGGTACCTTGGTAGGACTGGGTAGTATCGGCCTTCTTGCAAAATAGTAAGGGTGTTTTGTAAATTATAAGCTCCTAAGCCCTAAATTATGTTGTTTTAAGCTCTAAAAGAGGTGTATTAAGAGGATTTAATCCTATTTTAATCATTACCTCATTATTTCATGCAAGCCTAGACCTTCCCATTGAAGATCAAGCCTAGAACTCCTTCAAGTTCGGTCTCCAAATCCTTTTGGACTTTCTACTATTAAAAGTGTAGATTTAGTTTTTCCGTGTGTATAAGGCCATGAATGAGGGTTTCTTTCACTCTCATTCATAATTATCTTCAATTTCATGAATCAAGCCTCAATTCAAATTATGATCAAAAAGGAATTTCAATCTAATTTCATAGAATTCTTACAAATTGTTTATGGGTTGATTCCCTCTATGTTTTAAAGTATGTTTGATGATTAATGGGAAGATTTTATACACGTTTTGATTATAAATTCATGAGTTCAAGTTTTAGAAGATTTTGCCCATATGCAAGTTCATGAAAAAGTCTAGTTTATGATTTATGATTCCAAGTATGAAGAGATATCTTGCATGATTGAATGTCTACAAATTACCCATGTATGAATCTATGATTTTGACTTATTAAGTCTATTTCAAACATGCATGATTTTAAGATTTGGGAAAGCACATACTTGTTAAGTATGTTTTCATGATCGGGCCTAGTTTTATAATATCATCGTACCATATGGTTTGGAGGATACTCCTTATTTTCAGCTTATGGTATGTCTGGAGCTAGGACTGTAACACCCCAAAACTTTCTTAGGCTAGACTCGTGCTTCAAGAAAATTCGCAGAAAAAACCAGAAAAAAATTATCTCACAACGACCGAGACAACGAGTCATGGTCACCCAACGACTCGTTGTGTCTGTTGTGGTGAGCTGGTCTTGGTCTCTTTGAATCAACGAGACAAGGAATGAACCGTTGTGAGAAACAACTATTCTTCCTGTCCGGCCGTAGTTTCTACAAAATTTAAACTTCAGATTCCCACGACTCAAACAAGTCATCGCCAAACAACGACCCGTTGTGAGAGTCGCCGTCAGGTCCCTACAATTTCATCTTGTGAAAACGAGAGGAAACAACGACTCGTTGTTTCCTAAAATGAGTCGTTGTCAGCACCCATTGTGTCAACTAAGACTTTTTAGAAAATTTTTCCAATGAACCTAATGACTCGGACACGATGACCCATCGGGTTCAACCAACGAGTCGTTATGTCACCCGTTGCCTATCCTGCAAGTTTTCCCTTGTCTTGTGGCCGTATGAACCAATGACCTATTGGTGCGTCCAACGAGTCGTGGTATTTCCCGTTGCCAGAACCAGCGAACCTAGGACCCAGGCAGTAGAACCAATGATCGGTCCAAACGGTAGCCGTGGTCTCAACCAATGACTTTGCTGGAGTGACCCGCCGGGTCCCCGCCGATCAGTTTATATATTTTTACTCTAGGGTTATTTTTGTAATTCCCACCTATTTCGTACTTAAACTACGTCGTTTTAAATATAGTTTCATAGATAGTAGAGGGATTGAACAATTTTCCCCTTATTCTCCACTTCCTGTAATATCGATCGAAGAAACCCAGGTCTTTTCTCTCAAGCAAGAACTAGGGCTCGAGTCGCTGTATACTTCAAGTTTTTTTTCAAGGAATTATCTTTGGGTTTTCCGTCTCCAGGTATGCGGGAATTCAACAAAGGAATAATTCTTCCCTTGTGTCCCTACTCTCCCTACTTTTTATCAGTTTTAGCCTTGGAATTATCGAATGTTAAGAAATTTTAGTCATACTTCATTAATCCATGTGGAATATTATTTCATGTTAGTTATAGATATTTTCCTCCAACTTGTGACTAAAATGATGTTCAATCTTCTCAAGGAAATTTAGCCCTATTTCTGAACTAGAAAATCTTGAAATTTGAATTAGCTTTTAATATCGAAATTTTGCGTGAATTTATCGCTTTGGGGACTCCCATGTTGTTAGTAGCATTGAAACTAAATCAGATTATTTTCTACTAATTTTAATAAAATGTTAGAATTCTCGTTGTCTCTGGCCAGAAATGTTAGCTGATCGCTTGACTACAGAAATTTCTGAGGTGTCAGTAGTACTCCCAGCTATCGAAATAGATTCGTAACTCGCTTTTAGTGGTCCACTAGGTTGTCATGACATTTCAGATAAATATCTGACTCAGCTCTTAGGACCCCAGTTTCATATTACAGTTTGTTCTTTTTTAGACGATTACGACGCTTCCAGATAAGCAGCTCTGACTAATCTTAGAATCTTGTTCCAGAATTCCGCCTAATAAGACTCTCCTAGTGCTTTCAAATATGCATCCCTAACTAGTCTTGGGCCCCGCCAAGATATCAACTAGTGGTCACTGTATCATCCAGTGGAAATAGGAGTTAGCATCGAGCGGACTGGGATTCCAGCGCACCCAGGTTCTCAGAATTACGTTCCCACCATAGGTTAGAGTTTTATTAGCTTGATGGTTCTAGACTTCAGGATCACACCGCCATGCCTTTATACCTTGGCAAGGTATATTGGGTCCTACCAATGAGGTGTATACATCGACTCTACGTCTAGTTCACATGGTTATCTGTCGATTATAGACTCTCCTACTAGTTAGCTCATCCAGTTTTTAGCTCTGTTCGATCAATACTTAGATTTAGGACATGTTCTCGACCATCACATATGGTCTTTTAGACCATCTCGCTTATTACAGTTATTTAGCAATAGTTTCAGCTGATCGTTGCATGTCTTTTCAGTTCAACATTTTTATATATTATGTATGGTTTCTCTCACTTACTCAGTACATTCAAAGTACTTACGCATACTTTTGTGTTGTATTGTTTTAATGATATAGCCGCAGATCTCGGCCTACCACTAGGCAATCGCTCATCGAAGACTTCAACTTTTCTACTTGGTGAGTCCTCATTCTTCGAGGACAGAGATTGTTTAATTTAGTTATATTTTTTTTCTTTCCTTCTATTTAGATTTGGAGTTAACAGGGCTTGTCTCAAAGAACTCATCGCTATAGTGGCTTTATCAGATTTGGTTTTTAGAATTATAGCAATGTTCAAATATTTTCAAATATTATGAATCAACTTTACTCTTTCAAATGTTTATATTTTTGCTTTAAACTTCCGTTACGTATATTTATATGTTTACTCGGATGCCGTGTATAATACACTAGGGATTGACTTGAGGTCACTGTGACTCTAAGTACCGTGTTCCATCCAGTGTAAGCTCGGGCGTCACAAGGACTCCCCAATTCCGTATTTCGAGTATGCATGAAATTACATTATCGTGAGTATTCGCATACCAAGTTGGTAATGTGAGCCCTAGGTTTAGAGTATCCTCGGATGCTCAGCCGCATCGAGTAGAGTCCTCTTCATGGGTGTGAAGTGCACCATATACTTATGACTGGAGGCTACTAGATGTTATTAGAAAATTCCCTTTATTTCATACTTCTTATTGTGCATTGAAATCTAGCCCAAAATCATTCTCCTAACTCGTGCTCGCTTCGCTTTTAGTGAATCATGCCTCCGCGATGTGGTAATGGAAGAAGAGCCAGCATTGCTCACCGACCTGCTCCACCAGCCTCAGCCCTCAGATGACCTTGTCTACTACGCATCCCAGATGCCCATTCACTGCCGCCCAAACTGCTACCAACTAGGTGAATCGCCAGTGGTTCTAATCAACAACAATGGTTCCACTCCGCAGTTGCCTCAGGTGGGTGATCTTGGGCATAATTACGGCCCGGCGCTATTTTATAACTTTATTTAGTCATAATTGTATATTTATAAACTTACATTCTCATGTGATTTTTAATAATTATGTGCATAAACTAACCAATGTGATTAGCCTTTATTTTTTAAGGTGTAATATGCCAAGGTTGGAGGCTAAAATACGTTCAAGGCACAAGGGATAAGCATGGAAAAGAATTGGTGGAAGATCAAATGAAGATAGTGCAAGAGAAGGATCGCCGCAAGGCAATGAGCCACGCAACACAAGCATGCTACTGGAGGGCCGTGCCACGCTGTAGCCTTGCTGTGCCAACTCCCGTGTCACGCAGGACATCAGGCGCGTAGAGGGCCGTGCCACGGCATCGCGCATAGCCTGTGCTAGGGACATGCCATCACTGAGAATTCTAGTGGACTTCCGCGTTTGCTCGTGTCACGGGAGGAAAATTGAGGCACCCACCTCCATGACACGGAGGCAAACCCATGCACGGCCAATTTTTGCAAATTTCCACTTAGTTTGTAAATAAAAACTTTAGCTCCTAAAATTATTGGTCACGAAATATTTTTGAGAAACCAAAGGACGAAGGGAGAACGGAAGAACTCTACCTAGGGTTCCTTATTTTTCATTCTCTTTAATTATTCTTGTAAGATCTCTACTTGAATCATGATTTTGAGTATTTGTACGAACAAGAGTAGCTAAACCCTTCCTCTAGGGTTGGCTATGCAAGATGATTGCAATGCATGAAATCTTCTTGGTTAGAGTTTTTAGTTGTTGTTTTGTATTACATTCTTTATTATTATTTTTTTAATGCTTGATCACCATGAAAACATACGCGTTAAGCTTAGGTTAAAGCTCGAAAGAGTAACCCTAGGCTAGAACATGAGAATGTAGGAGCAAGTTCTTACCTTTACGGTAGATTCGCGATTAGATAGTAATTATACCTAACTTGCCTTGTTTGGTTGTTAAACGAGATGAGCTAGACACCGACTTTGAATTATCACATCACCACTCGTAGTAGTAGTTGTGAAGCTAAGTTCGGTAAATGATTAGAGGTATGAAAGTGCATAATCACACGTGCAAACTCCGTAAGCCACATCCATGTAATTAAATTGCTCACGAATTGTGTCACATCCCCGGGGCCAACGATGTGGGTGTGAGACTAGTTTGTCATGTTTAGGAGGCTTGAAAGACTATGAACATAGCATTTTAATTATTTGAGACAACAACTGCTTTCATACTTGAACCATTGAGAATTGTAGTATTGCAGATTATGATGCCTTAACTCTAGTTGCTTTTAATTGTTTCTCAAGTATTTTGTGATCACCCCTAAAACTTAATTAGAATTTCCCGAACTTTCTATAATCAACACTTTTGAAGGTTAATTTTTAACACTTGAACTTGATAATTTGCTAATTGGTCCACTCCCCGGTGGGTTTGACATCTCGGTTCTAAAAGGGCCACTTTATTACTTGTACGACCGTGTGTGCCGGAGTGCGAATAAGTTTTTGGCGCCGTTGTCGGGGACTAACGAAGTTTAGTGAATTTTTCTATTTTATGTAATTTTTAATTTCCTTAAGTGTTGAAAAACTTGGTCTTAGTCTGCTATATTTCAGGTGACAGTTGTCATTGCAGATCTAAGCCATCTGCAAGCTAGCAAGGAATAGAGAGTCGGTTGAACCATTGTTGGAACCTGAACGACAAGTGCATTTGCTCAGAGGGAATCTCTAGAGCGAAAGTTGAAAAGATTATAAGAGAAGTTGCAATGTCATCCACCAGCAGGTCAAGTAGAGTTGTTACTCCGACTCCAAATGGCGGCCCGACCAGTTTGGCGAAGTGGCAATCCCACTACCGACAAATGTGACTCTAGTATCCGGGCAAACCAAATCCTGGAGGGAACTTTGAATTTAACAGAATATGGCAGTCGCTACATTTGAGTTGCCAGTTCACCGGTATGACTCACAAGGACCCACAACAACACTTACGTATCAACTTTTGATATCGTTGACACCTTCATCCCCACCTGGAGTGTCAAAATGATTATGTCTGACTCACACGCTTCCCATTTTCATTGGGAGCGAAGAGGTGGTTGAAGGTTTATCCACCGAATTCCATTACTTCTTGGGACGACTTAGCAAAGAAGTTCCTCATCAAATTCTTTCATTCAGGCAAGACTCAAACTCAAGAGTGAAATATCAAGCTTCAAGCGTAGCTGGAGGAGAACTTGTATTTGGATTGGGAGAGATTCAAGTTTATTACAAGGGATTTCCATCACCAGCAATCCAATGAAGTGCTAGCTCAAACCTTTGTGGAAAGTCTAGACCCACACACCAAAATCTTACTAGACTCTGCATCGGGTGCGCAAGAATTGGAGAAGACTTATGATGAGCTGTACACTTTGTTGAACAGGATTGCTCAGGGAAATCCAGAGGGTACAACGATTCATTGAGAGGGGTAGGTAAGAGAACATCAGGTTGATAAAGGTGGATGGTGTAAATGCCTTGGCTATAATGTGCCTAGCATCATTTCAAAGATCGTGATGATGACTCAGTTCAACAAACCGAGTATGAACCAATAACAGGGACAGGTGAATGTAGTTCAGCAAGCTCCTAGTTGCTGTGAAATCTGCTGTAATAATGGGAACAATGTAGAATCTTGTCTGAGCATAATCTTGAATCGATCAATTTTATTAGGAGTGTTCGTGAGAAACAATCGGAATTTTGGGAACAATTACAACAAGAATTGGCAGAGCTAAATTCGAATTTTTCTTGGGGTGGAAATCAAAGTCAAAGCTAACAGCAACCTCAACAGTAGCAGTATTAGAAGCAAAACAAGTAGAATAGTGGCCAGTCGAGCAGCAACATTGAGGAGGTGTTGTAAAAGATTATGGCAAATACGTAACCCAATTAGTAGAGAATCGTGTGAAGATGGCATCAGATTTGAAAATCAGCAGTTGGACATCTGCAATCTAGAGAAGAGATGGGTCAAATAGCAGTCAAGCCAAAGACACCAGACCTCAGGGAGGGGTACCCGCTGACACAGATACAAACCCCGATAGGTCAATGCCATCACCAGGAGTACGTGCAATTGGCTAATGCACCACCAAAAGAGAAGAGAAATGAGGTGCAACCGGAGCTGGTTAGGAAGGGACCGCGACAGCCAAGGGTGAATAATCAGAGGCCAGGCAACAAAATTCACAATCATCATTGCAGCGCATTGTAGTAGAGATTACCACCACCAGTCCCGCAAAGACTCAAAAGAGCAAGGAGGAGGAATGCCTTAAAAAAGTTCTTTGATATTTTCGAAGAACTTCATATCAATTTGCCTTTCTTGATGTTTTGCAAGGGAATGCCCAAGCATGGCACTGGAAAGACAGGCCAACAAAGTCGATTGGTGGATGTTCGTATAAAGGGTACCGACCGAGGAGGCAAATGGCTGTGGTAATGAGAAAGATACCGAAAAAGCTCAAAGACCTAGAGAGTTTTACCCTCCCCATACAAATTGGTAAAGGTGAAGGATATGAGCCTATGCATTTGGGGGAAACAATGACCCAATGTCCCTATCTTTATTTAACACCTGGGGTTGGGCCAAACTGAACAACATGAATGATGCCGCACTGTAGACAAGTTCTAAGTGGCACTAGATGGAATAATCAAGAACCTTCTCATCAAAGTGTGTAAGTTCATTATACCTAATGATTTCATCATACTTGGTTTAAAAGTTGATGAAAAGGTATCGATCTTGGGACAACCATTCTGGTCACGGAGGAGTAATTATTAATGTAAGAGCAGGACCCCGAAAGTGAGGGTCGATGATGAAGAAGAATTCTTTCTGGGTCTTTCAAGAGATCAACCCACCCACACACTATAGAGACCTTGTAAGGTCGTGTGTTGTCGAGGCTAAGTGTGGGGTGGCATTCCATAGGTCCACGGCCGCGGAGATGATCACTTTTCGAAATTCGAACTGATGGAGGGCTTCCGCTGGAGAAGGAGTTGGAAGAAGAGAGAGACAGAGTGGGAGGCTGTTCCCTCGAAAATAAGAAGAGAAGAAGGTGGTTCTCGAAAGGGAACACTCGGTTTGAGGATGTCCCGAGAAGGATAGTCCATGTCGTGTCAGTGACGCAAAAATTCAGCACGCTTGGGAGGTAACCTACAAAGGGTACCATGTGTACAATTTTATTTTACTTTTTATTTTGATTTGTTTATTTTAACTTTTTATTATTTTTTGGTGGTGAATTAAGCACAAATTGAGGGGAAGTATGAGCATTCCTTGGAAGAGGAAGCTAAGAAGTATGAAGAGGAAAAGTGTGGGGTCGATAACTTTGTACAAAAATGAAGAAAAACATAATTAGCTAGGCCTAGAGGCCTCAGGGAGTATTTCTTACCTTGTTTGTATTTTAATTTGATGCTTTGGGGACATAACATATTTTAAGTGTGGGGTGAGGGAAATTTCAAAATTTTGTGCTTAATATTTTCGGGTGGAGTTAGTGCTTGATATGGTAGTGGTTGATGAATTTTTTTGAGTTGAGCATAAATTCACCCGCCCATTGGTTTTTCTTTTGGTTCTTTCTGACAAGGGGAACTTTGAATTGATAAATAATTTTTTTTATTTGTCTATACATAATTGTTTTAGCCGAGTTAGGACCTCGTTCGACTATGAATGGATGACGACCGTCTTGAGCGAAATTAGTCAGTAGGTTTTTACTTGTGATCCCATAGTTTATTAATGGCTTGATGTTCTTGTTATGTGCTGTGTATGATTGTGAGATGCAAGTGTTGTAAATTTTGAAGTATGTGAGAAGTTGTATAACTCTGTTTGAGACACCTAGGCTCTTGGAAGTGACTAGATGTGCCATGTTGAATTTTGCATTCTTGTGATTAGTTGAGTTAGGAGTCTTCTGAATTTGTCTTAAATTGAGAATGTGCAGTGTGTGAGGATTTTGAATATTCCATTCTATTGTGTAGTGTCTAGAACTTTCCCTCGGGTGTGTATACAAAGCAAAATGAAGGATGTTGATTGTAGGAGATGATTTAGGCATTTCTTTGAATGAGCCTAATTTTTTAATCCCTTGCTTTACCTACCTGGAATGTGTGTGATCCTAGTTAGCCCCATTGATCCTTTAGCCTATTCTTTTCTAGCCATAAAATGAGATTAATCCTTTCTTTCATTAGCCTATGAAATTTGATCGAAAACTCCTAAGCGCTTTTATGTGAATTTACCAAAGAAGTTAAGGAGTGAGAAGTGAAATAAGAAGGAAAATAGTAGTTGTGGGAGTTGAAGAGAAGACTAGAGGCACACTTGTTTAAAATGAATCAGAGTTAGTAGGGAGTAAAAGAAGAAAAAAGCAAAAAAGAAAATCAAAGCAATGGCTCAAATAATTCGTACTAACAAACTTAAGTGTGCCCAATGAGATGGGGAAACAAAAGAGGAAAAGGGGAGTTGAAAAGTATAAAGATGAAGTAAGAAGATGGAAATACTAAGGAAAGTGTGATGTGTATTAAAAGCGCTTAGGGAAGATAGTCACTCTTATTAGCCGTAATAGTACCTACCCGCCCTTAGCTTACATTACAACCCGATAATCCTACTTGATCTTACTTTCGAACATTCTTAAATTAGTGGAGCAAAACACTAAAGGCAAGCTTATAGGTATATACATGTGGCATGTGAATTCTTTGTGAGAGTGAGCTTATCTTTTATGCATAGACCCATACATGTTCTAAATTTGAAGAATCGTGAGTGAGAATATGTAACTCTCTTGTTGTGAGGCACATGTTTAATGAAAGATAAAATTCATGTTGGATTTCTTGATCGGTTAATTTGCATGTGTTTGTTGAGATCGAGTATCGATTCTTTAGGCTAGGAAGTCTCTGTACGTAGTTATATTTTATTTTAGTGGTTAAATCTTGCATGCTCTGGCTTTTAACTTCTATCTAAAACAATCGGTGTGGCCTTAGCTTGAATTGTCTTGCTTCAATTAGCTATGTTTGAGTCTTCATGTACATTAGATGTAAAAGAATTGTTTGAGGATGAACAAGGATTTAAGTGTGGGGTAGTGATCTTGGGCATAATTATGTGCCCAAGTGCTATTTTATAACTTTATTTAGTCGAATTTGTCATTTAATTAATGATATTCTCATATGATTTTTAATAATTATGTGCATAAACCAACCAATGTGATTAGCCTTTATTTTTTAGGTGTAATATGCCAAGGTTGAGGCTAAAACTAATGTTCAAGGCAATAATGGATAAGCATGGAAAAGAATTGGTGGAAGATCAAAATGAAGATAGTGCAAGAGAAGGGTCAGCAAAGAAGGGGCAGCATGCCACGCAACACAAGCTGCGCACTAAGGGCCGTGCCACGCCGTGCCATGTCATGCGAGGAGGGGCATTCCAGTACGCATCAGCGCATTGGCACCGTGCCACGCCAGCCTTTCTTCGCACCAACTCCCGTGTCATGCAGGACATCATGGTAGGGGAGGGTCAAGCACACCGGTGTCGCGCATAGCCTGTGCCAGGGACATGCCACTGCCGAGAATTCCAGTGGGCTTCTGTGTTTGCTCTGTGTCACGGAGTGAAATTGAGGCACCCAGCTTCGAGACACGGAGGCGCCCATGCACCGCCACTTTTGCAAATTTCCACTTAGTATAATTAAAACCTTAGCTCCTAAAATCATTGGTCACAAATATTTTTGGGAAACTGTAAGGAGCGAAGGGAGAACGAAAGAACTCTACCTAGGTTCCTTATTATTCATTCTCTTTTAATTATTCTTGTAAGTACTCTACTTGAATCATGCTTTTGAGTATTTGTACAAACATGAGTAGCTAAAACCCTTCCTCTAGGGTTGAGGCTACGTAAGATGATTGTAAATGCATGAATTCTTTTCTGGTTTGAGTTTTTAGTTGTTGCTTTGCATACATTCTTATATTATTATTTTTTTAATGCTTGATCACCATGAAAACATACACGTTAAGCTTAGATTAAAACTCGAAAGAGTAACCCTAGGCTAGAACTTGAGAATGTAGGGAGAAAGTTCTTACCTTTACGGTAGGATTCGCGATTAGGATAGTAATTATACCTAACTTGCCTTGCTTGGTTGTTAAAACGGGATGAGCTAGACACCGGCTTTGAATTATCACATCACCACTTGTAGAAGTAGTTAAGCTATATTGGTTAAATGATTAGAGGTACGAAGTCCATAATCACGGTGTGCAAACCTCGTAAGCCACATCCATGTAATTAAATTGCTCTCTAATTAGGACGTCACATCCCCTGCTCAACGATGGGGTGTGAGACTAGTTTGTCGTGTTTAAAGGCTCGAAAGAACATGGACATAGCATTTTAATTATGTGAGACAACAACCTAAGCTTTCATACTCGAACCATTGAGTTTTGTAGCATTGCATGATTATGAGGCCTTAACTCTATTGTTTTTTTAATTGTTTCTCAAGTATTTTGTGATCACCCTCTAAACTTAATTAGAATTTCCAACTTTCTATAATCAACACTTGTGAAGATTAATTTTAACACTTGAACTTGATAATTTGCTGAATTGGTCCATCCCTATTGGTTCGACATCCGGCTCTAAAAAGGGCCACTTTATTA
This sequence comes from Datura stramonium, assembly GCA_018107945.1. Lineage (NCBI taxonomy): Eukaryota > Viridiplantae > Streptophyta > Magnoliopsida > Solanales > Solanaceae > Datura > Datura stramonium. The sequence goes on from JACEIK010010332.1 coordinate 33,178, forward strand.
TTTGTACGACCGCGTGCGCTGGAGCGTGAACAACGGGACTTCACTGGATGAACCCGGATTTTCATGGATCTAAGGTGGGAGAGACCCATATGATTTATGGATTAGATTAAAAAGATCATCCATATTATGGGTGTTAGTCTTTCGTGAGAGTGCCGACTTGGCTGCCTACCAGCTAAAAGGGTTAGCCTAGGTCTGGTACGAACAGTGGAAGCTGAGTGGAGGCAACGAAAGTGTGGACCCGTGGAATGGGAGGAGTTCACTACAAACTTTCTTAGGCAGATTCTTCCCGGGAGCTCAGTGGAGGCGAAAGTAGTGGAGTCTATGAATCTGAGACAAGGGAACCGGATAGTAGAATATATGCTTTGGAGTTCACCAGGTTGTCCAAATACGATCTAGAGATGGTGGCTTTAGCCAAGGGCTCGCATGATTAAGTTTTTAAATGGGGTGTCGAACTTGGTCCTCAAAGAGTGCGTGACAGTGATGCTGATTAAGGATATCGACATCTCAAGCCTGATTGTCTATTCCCAACAGATTGTAGAAAACTGAGGGACATGGAGCCGTGAAGAACAAGCAGCGAGGATTGGCCAATCGATTATGGCCACTGTAGGTATGGCGGTGGTAGCCTCCCACAACAACAACAGAAAGGGCAGCCCAACACCCAGCTTTAGCGCACCCTAATGCTTACCCCGCCAGATCGGAGGGGTGGAGTATCCTCGATCTCGGGGCCTAATAGCTACAATGCCGCAACAAGTATCCGGCTTTGCCCTAAGTGTTGCAAGAACCACCTGTGAGAATGTCTTCGTAGTCGAGAGGGCTATTTTGGTTGTGGACAGCTTGTCATCGGCTTAAGGAATGCCCATCGGCAGGACGGGGAAGGTCACAATCCATTACCTCAAACAGCCTCCAAAGCAGCCGACCCACTGGCCAGGCTAATACATCGTGCACGGGGAGGGCGGTCAACACCGAAACCATTTTTATACATTATCATCTCGTCAGGATTGTGAGAACTCACCGAATGTGGTGAAAGTTATGTAACGTCTTTTTTTATCTATATATATATGCCCTACTTGATCCCGCCACACTATCATTCGTGACTCCCTACGTAGTAGTCCAGTTCGATATCAGTCCAAAGGTCCTCTCAAAACCATTTTCAGTCTCCACCCTAGTTGGCGAGTCAGTTAGAGCTAGTCGGGTGTATAGAAAATGCCCACCTCAGTCTTTAATAAAGTCATTCCAGCCTGACCTGTAGAGTTACACATGATTGACTTCGACCTCATTCTTGGAATGGATTGGTTATAGTCTGGTTATGCCTCAGTCGACTGCAGAACTAGGAGTCATCAGGTTTAATTCCTAATGAGCCAGCTCTAGAATGGACGGGCAGTAGTTCCGTGCTTAAGGGTAGGTTTATTTCCTACCTTAAGGCTAGAAAGATTATATCTATGATGTATTTACCTCTAGTTCAGGTCATGATCTCTGGAACTGAGACCCTAACTATCCAGTCAGTCCCTGTTGTCGAATTTCCGCATGTGTTCCCCAAAGATATTCCCTGAGTTCCTCCCGAATGGGAAATCGACTTCGTTATAGACCTTATTCCAAATACTCAACCCATCTCCATCTCTCTCCTTATTATAGAATGGTTCTTGGTTGAACTTAAGAAGTTGAAGGAGCAGCTAAAAGATCTTCTGATAAGGGTTTTATCGTACTCCAACATCTCTCTCTGGGTGCTCTAGTGCTATTCATATGGAAAGAAAAGATGGTACCCTCAAAATGTGCATCGACTACCGGGCTGGCCAATAAGGTCAGCCAAGAACAGGTATCGTCTTCCCAGAATTGATGACCTATTCGATGAACTTCAGGGAGCCGCTGTTTTCTCCAAAATAGATCTTAGGCTCCATGGGTATCATCGCCAAGAGTCGAGAGTGTGACATATCGAAAACAAACCAGATTCCTGTGATGGTCACTAAAGTTGTAGTTATGTCCTTCGGACTAACAAATGCCCCTGCGACCTTATGGACCCGATGAACAAAGTCTTCAAGAGTATTTGGATATTTTTGTCATTGTATTTATCGCTACATTCTAGAATACTCCAAAAATGAGGAAGAGCATGCGAATCACCCGAGGTTAGTGCTCGTAAAAACCAGAGACCGCTAGTTGTTTGCCAAGTTCAGCAAGTGTGAATTCGCCAGTTCGTGACTTTCCTGGGTCATGTGGCCTTGGGTGAGGGTATCTGTGTTGATCCTCAAAAGATAGCAAAGGTGAAAGATCGCCTGCACCTACCTCCCAAACCAAAATCAGAAGTTTCTTGGGTTTGGCCGGTTATCACCGATGCTTTATGGAAGGTTTTTCCTCTATAGCACCCCTCGACTAGTCTGACTTAGAAGAAGGTGAAATTTCAAAGGGTCAGATGCGTGTGAGAAGAGTTTCAGGAGTTAAAACTCGACTCACTATCGCTCCAAAGTGTTGATCCTAATGGAAGAAACTGCATTTGGTTTGTGGTATATTGGGACGCTTCCAGAGTTGGACTCAGTTGCATTCTGATGCAGCGAGGGTAAGGGTGATAGCCTATGCCTCCAGATAGCTCAAAGTTCATGAGAAGAATTATCTGACTCATACTTGGAGTTGGCAGCGATGGTGTTTGCATTGAAAATATGGAGACACTATTCGTACGGGGCCCACGGGAGCGCCACCTATCACAAGAGCCTTTAATATGTATTCAGTCAGAAGGACCTAAATCTTCATCAGAGAAGGTGGTTAGAGCTCCTAGTGATTATGACATACATGCTGTATCACCCGCAAAGCCAATGTGGTGGCCGATGTCCTAAGCGGAGTGTCTATGGGTAGCGTGGGTTGCCTGCGTTGAAGAAGGCAAAAAGGAATTGGTAAAGGATATTCGCGTACTAGCTCGCTAGGGGTGCAGTTGGTTGACTCAGCTTAGGTGGAGTGATGATGCAAAGTGGGTCAGATTCCTCTATGGTTGTTGAAGTTAAGTCCAATCAGGATGAAGATCCCATCTACTTAAACTTAAGGAAACGGTTCTCAGAAAGAGGTTAAGGCTTCTCCAATGGAGGAGATAGTGTGCTCCGTTACCAGAGCAAGCTTTGTGTGTACTGACGTTGGTGATTTGAGACAACAAATATTGACTGAAGCACACACCTGAGATATCACCCATCCACCTGGTGCTACTAAAATGTATTGCAATCTCGCGGGATATTTACCGGTGGAACGACATGAAGAGGAATATCGCAGAATGTGTGGCTAAGTGCCCGAACTTGCCAGCAAGTCAAGGTAGAGCACCAGAGACTAGGAGGTATGACCCATGATATCAACATACCCACGTGGAAGTGGGAAGAATTGAATATGGACTTTATTACGGGTCTGCCCTTGAACTCGGCCGGCAACATGATTCTATCCGGATAGTAGTAGCAGACTCGAATGACGTTAGCACATTTCCTCCCAGTTACAACATAGATTCACTTGAGGACTATGCTAGGCTTTATATCGAGAGTTTGTCAGGGCTTCATGGGGTGCCATTGTCCATTATTTCAGACAGAGGGACCTAATTCACTCCTGCATTCTGGAAGTCTTTTCTTAAAGGACTTGCATCAAGTCAAGCTCAACACAACTTTCTCACCTGCAGACAGATGGGCAAGCTAAGAAGACTATTCAGACCCTAGAAGATATGTTGAGAGCATGCGCGATCGATTTCAAGGAAGGATGACCACTTGCCTCTTATCGAGTTTGCGACAACAATAGCTACTTACCCAAAGATTTCGATAGCCTCAATGAGGCATTTTATGGCAGGAGGTGCAGATCTCCTTATTGGGTGGTTTGAAGTTGGTGAACTCTACTACTAGCTGTACTGCCTTCATGAAGCTATGCGTAAAGTACAACTCATCAGGGAAATATTGAAAACAACTCGCACTGGGCTTAAATCTTATGTCGATGTGAGAGAAGAGAATTAGAGTTTGTCAGGATGATTGGGTCTATCTCGAAAATTTCACGCATGAAAGGAGTGATGAGGTTAGGAAGAAGGGGAAGCTCAGTCTGAGATATGGGACCCTGGGCTGCACTTGAGGCGAATCGAAAGGTAGCTTATCACCACCATTTCGTAATTGGCATCTATGCACCTAGTATTCCATGTTTCACTATGAAGAAGTGCATCGGTGATCCAACTTTAATTGTCCATTGATAATATGGGAGGAAAGATAGTTTTTCATATGAGGAAGTCTCAATTCAGATCCTTGATTATCGCGTTCGTAAGCCGAGGAACAAGGAGATAGCTTCACCAAGGTCTTATGGAGAAATCAGCATGTGGAAGGAGCTACGTAGGAAGCCGAAGCAAATATGATAGCTAAATACCTATACTTGTTCCCTTCCAGTTCAGTACCAGCATCAGGTACTAAATTGCTCCCTAGCATTCGGCCCGTACTATCGCCTTTATTTAGATTTTCTATGTGTATTCTAGTTGCATCAGTTTTGTTAGTATGGTGAAGTCAGTTCAGAGTCAGTTACTCCTTAAGAAACAACTCATAGTCTCAGTCTAGAAATCTCAGCTCTTTCCTAGTTTTCAGCAGTTTTAGCTCCTCATTCGAGACGAATGATCCCAAGGGGGAGATATTGTAACACCCTAAAACTTTCCTAGACCAAACTCTGGCTTCAAGAAAATTCAGCAGTAAAACTAGAAAAAAATTATCTCAGAACGATTGAGGCAATGAGTCGTGGTCAGCTCCAACGACTTGTTGTGTTAGTCATGGTGAGCTAGTCTGGTCTCTTGGTAACTATCGAGACAAGGAATGACCCAGAGAAACAAAGAGTCATCCTGTCGCTGTGGTTTTTCATCTCAGAAACTCTTTCAGGACCCCACGACTCAACCAACGAATCATTCTCACAAACAATGGCCCACGAGAGCTGCCAGTGAGGTCCCGAAATATCCTTCCCGTTAAAATGAGTGAAACAATGACTTGTTGTTTCCCACAATGAGTCATTGTCAGCACCCCTTGTGTCAACTAAGACTTTTTCAGAAAATTTTCCAGTGAACCTAACGACTGGACACAACGGCCCATTGGTTCAACCAATGAGTCGTTATGTTACCCGTTGCCTACCAATTTCCCTTGTAAATGTCCACGGAAGGAACCAACGACTCCATTAGGGCATCCCACAATTCGTGGTATTCCCTGCTTCAGAACTAGTGAACTAGGACCCAGGCAGTAGAACCAACGACTGGTCCCAATTAGTCGTGGTCTCAACCAACGACCTGAGTGACCTATCGGGTCCCCTCACGGCCGCTCTAGATTTTTACTCCAAGTTATTTTTATAATTTCACCTATTTAGTCCCTAAACTGCGTCGTTCTAAGTATAATTTCTGAGATAGTAGAGGGATTGAACAATTTTCTCCCTCATTCTCTACTTAACTATCTGAATATCGATCGAACAAACCCAGTCTTTTTCTCTCAACGAAGAACTAGGGCTCGTAGCCGCTGCGTAACTTCAAGTTTACTTTTCAAGGAATTATCTTGGATTTTCCCATCTCCAGGTATGTGAAAATTCAACAAGGGAATAATTCTTCCCTTGTGTCCCAAAATTCCTCCCTACTTTTCGTATCGCTTTTAGCCCCGGGAATTATTGAATGTTGAGAATTTTCAGTCATACTGTCTAATCCATGTGAAATTTTTATTTAATGTTAATTATAATTATTTTCCACCAGTTGTGACTGAAATGATGTTCAATCTTGTGAAGTGAAATTTAGCCTTATTTCTTGAACTAGAAAATCTTGAAATTTGCATTAGTGTTTGAATATTGAAATTTTGCTTGAGTTTATCAGTGCGTTGGGGACTGCTATGTTGTTAGTAGTATTTAAAAACTAAATCAGATTATCGTCAGTTCCATTTTAGCCAAAATGTTAGAATCTCAAGACCGCCGAAAATGTCACGTATCGCTGATTATAGAAATTCCTAAGGTGTCGTAGTACCTCCAGTTATTAGAATCAGATTCAGAACCTTTGCTTAGTGGTCAATTAGATGGTCATGACATTTTACACTAGCAACTCTGACTCCAGCCTTAGGACTCCGCCAGATTGGCGCTTTGTTCTTTGGGATTTGCCATTTGACGCTTCCAAATAAGCATCCCTAGCCGCCCTTAGAACCCAGTTCCAGAATCTGGACTGATAAGACTCTCAAGGTGCTTTCAGATATGCATCCCCACTCAGTCTTGGGCCCTAGTTTTAAGCTATCGCCTTAGTATTCGGGCCTAGGACTATCCAAATGAGCAAGGAGTTAGCACCGAGCTGGGATCGCGGTTCCAAGCACCCAAGTTCCCGTAACTACGCTGCCACCATAGGCTACAGCTGGCTGGGCCTGATGGCCCTAGACTCTTGTAATCACCCAGTTCATGCCTTTATACCTGTGCAAGGTATATTGGATCCTACCGATGTGTGTATACATCGACCTGTGTGTAGATCATGTGGTTATATGTCTATAGACTCTCCCACTAGTCACCAATCCAGTTTTAGCTCTGTTCAGATCAGTAATTCAGATTTAGGACATTTTCTCGACCATCAGATAGGGTCTTTTAGACCATCTCGCTATTACAATTGGTTCAAGATAGTAGTTTCAGCTAGTCATTGCATGTCTTATCGCTTAAGCATTTTTATATATTATGTATGGTTTTCACTTACTCAGTACATTTCCCAAAGTACTGACGCATACTTTATGCTTTACCATTTTATGATACAGCCAAGATCTCGGCCTCACTCGCTACGATCGCTCACCGAAGACTTCCGCTATTCTAGTTGGTGCGTCCTCATTCTTCCCCGGACGGATATTATTTAATTTAGTAATATTTTTTCTTTCCTTCTATTTAGATTTGTAGTTAGTTAGGGCTTGTCCCTGCAACTCATCAAATTCAGAGTGGCTTTCGTATCGTAGATTTTGTTTTTTAGACTTGTAGCACCGTTAAAATTTTTCAAATATTATTAATCAACTTTACTCTTTCAAATGTTTATATTTTTGCTTTAAACTTACCACATATATTTATATGTTTACTCAGGATGCCAGTGTATGTAGACAAGGGGCTGACTTGGGGTAACTTGTGACTCTAAGTACCGTGTTCACCCAGGGTGTAAGCTCTGGCATGACAGGACTCCCCATATTCATAATTCAGAGTATGCATGAAATTACATTATCGCCTTTGCTGAAACAATGGTCGCGCCTTCATTAAAATGATGGAGAGCACCTATATGTTTTTTTTGGAAGCAGTGTCTAGCACCGAGTAGGCTTGGGGTTCATGAAAATCCAATGTTTTAGAACTACGCACCAACATAGGATTTATCCATTTCTTTGGGACCTCCCCTACCGAGCTTCCCTACCTTAAAAGGGCCTTTAACTTGATATCGATACCATGGTAACGCCCTCAGCCCTGGCAAGGCTTTGGACAGCTCTGCCCACTTGAGTGTAATGGTTGAGATCACATAAGCTCTATCGTGATAATGTCAGCTATATGATGAGTCTCCCCTTGTTCCTCATGATCTCAAGCATGCATGTTTATCAGTTATGATATTATGTTTTTAGCAGGTTTGACCTAATGATTAGGTTATCTATGTTTACTTATGATCATTATTTTAGCTTTGGTTTATTCGATTTAGTTATGAGATCTAATTTATGACTATTCATGTTTTCAGATATCATCATATAATTCATACCTATGATGTTATGACTTATGTTAATATGCATGATTTTAGTTTATACTTACTCAGGGAGGCTAAAGTGGAAGAATTCATGAATTTGAAATAGGAAAACAGGACCCTGTTTTACTTATCTTGCATACTTTGTACATTCCAAGTATTGACCACATACTTTATGCTGTATCATTTCATGATACAAGTCCTAGGCATCACACTCACCTACGCCGTTAGTCCTGCTCTTGTTCCAGTTCAAACACTGCCTTGGATGATTCCTCATCCCCCGAGGACATCTATCTTTCAATATCATTATGTTAGTTTGTTTCAGAATTAGAGATAGTTGGGGGCTTGTTCCAGCATCTCCTTAGTTAGTAGAGGCTTTTCAGATATAGATTTGTATATTCAGCTTCGGACTCAATATTATGATATTACTATTGGCAACATTTTGTTATTCAGATTTTCGCTATTTTAGAATTCAGTTATCAGTTTTGCTTAATATTGATCCTTAGTATCATGTTCATTCCATGGGTCAACTTGGAACCTTTCATGGTTCTAGGTTTCATGTCTAGATTTGAGCCTATATTCGGGTCATGACAATTTTCTTATTTTGGGTTTCTTCCAATCTCCTTCTTCTCCTATCCTTCTTCTTCATTCTCAGCAAACTCTTCATTAAAATGACTAAGTCTCATGATCATTCTTCTGCTCCTTCTTCTAGTCATTTTACTGCCAATGACTATTGATGATGAAATCTCGCAACCAATAGTAACCTCTATTCCTCCAAGTAGATAGACTTTTAAGAATTATTATGCCAATCGAAGGTCTTGACACCGTTGGTGGGGAATGTTATTGGAAGGATCTCTCTAAAATCCTTGTTCCTAGGAAAAAAGGCAACACAACAATTCCCATATTAGGTTATTCAAAAGTGTACATGTCACGACCCAAGTTCATACCCTCGATGATACACGGTACTTGGAGTCATAAGTACCCCAAGACAACCCACGGTCTATCATAACACTGGTAAACTGATTAAACATATGCGGAAGCTTTAAATAAATAAATCATTTAAAAAAACTGATTTGACAAAAGTCCGTACATCTGAAAAACAATACTGGATGTCTGAGTCCATGTATGAAAGCCATCTACTAATGAGAGTTGCTGGGACAAGTCCCCAACTATCTTTAAAGTCTAACTGAAAGAAATTAACTAAAAATAATTATCGTCCTCGAAAGATTAGGACTCACCAAAAGATGCTGCTGGTATCGTCTAAGGAAAATCTACTGAAGGTGCTGGGGCTGAGAACCTGCACCTGTATCATGATACAATACATCATAGAAGGTATTCTTTAGTACTTTGAATGTACTGAGTGAGCGAGAGATATAATAAACATGAAAGAGCAAGTAACTAAACTGAGATGACATGAAATGACCAACTGAAATACTTAAAACTGAATAACTGAAGTATAACTGATATGGTCAATAATGACTCTAGATGATGGTCATAGACATGTCATGAATCTGAGATACTGATCTGAGCTAAACTGAAACTGTACTGACTAGTGGGAGAGTCTATAACCGACATATAACCACGTAAGCTAAACGTGGAGTTCGATGCATACGCCCCACGATAGGATCCAATATGCCTTACCAGGGTATAAAGGCATGAACTAGGTGATCACAAATTTGGGGCCATAGGGTCGGTAAAATAACCTACGGTGGCAACATAGTTCTGGGAACCTGGGTATGCTGGAACCCCGGTCCGCTCGGTGCTAAGTCCTACTCCCACTGGATAGTCCTAATCTGACTACTAAGCTGATAGCTCGAAATTGGGGTCCAAGACTAAATCAGGGATACTTATCCGGAATTACCATGAGAGTCGTATTGGACCCGATTCTGTAACTGGTGTTCTAAGAATAGTCAGAGTTGCTTATCTGGAAGCGTCGTAACCGCTTAAAGAAAAAATTGATATCTGATAATTGATAACTGATTCTGATAACTGATATCTGCGAGGTGTTACTGACACCTCAAGAAAAGACTATAGTCAAACTGATCAGCTGACATTTCTGAAAATACTGAGTATGCTAATATTCTGACTGAAACTGGACTAGAATGCAACTGACTGAGATTTTCAACTGACATTAATAATATGGGAATCCCAACACTGATAGAATCAAGCAACATGAATAACTAATCAATTACAAGACTCTAATTTATTGCATTCAAGAGCTAGGGCTAGAACTATCTTTACAAGAACATGTATCAACATGATCACTAGGTAATAAAAATATAACAACAATTAACATGAATAATATTCCACATGAATACAGACGTAATATGGCTGAAAATTTTTCACATTCAAATATTCAGGGCCTAGAACTGATAAGAAAATTTAGATG
>JACEIK010010333.1:0-43242 GCA_018107945.1 Datura stramonium
ATCATTTTATGATACAGCTGCAGGTTCTCAGATTCAGCAGCATTAGCATCCACGTTTCAGATCCTCCACAGTCGCAGTTGAAGTGTGAGTCCTCATAGTTTGAGGGTCTTTTTCATTATCTTACCATTTTATTTAGACTTAGAGTTAGCTGGGGGATTGTCCCAGTAACTCATCAGTTAGAAGGCTTTTAGACTGCAGATGTTCAGACTTCATGTTTTAAGTTTTATCTTAAATTTCATAGAAATGCTTTAATGTTATTGTTTTAAAATTTCCGTTGTGAATTTTTTACTTAGAATACCAGTGTATGATAGACCAAGGGTTGACTTGGGGTCACTTGTCACTTCAAGTACCGTGTTACGTCCAGTGTGTAGTCTCAGGCCGTGATATAAGATCCTCCAATACATGTTCACGCAGAAGGAATTGAATTTGCGGCAGCGTCGTTGTCTAGAATTACTAAAAGACTACGACATAAACATTTTATATCATCCAAGGAAGGCCAATATTGTAGCATCTGCACTTAGCCACAGATCTATGGGAAGCTTGGCACATCTGAGGCTAGAACAGCGGGAAATGGCTCGAGAACTGCACCGATTAATCAGCTTATCCGTTCGGATAGTAGACTCAAAGGATAATGGGGCTGTGATTCAGAATTCTTCACGCAGAAGGAATTGAATTGCGGCAGCGTCGTTGTCTAGAATTACTAAAGACTATGACATAAACATTTTATATCATCTAGGAAGGGCCAATATTGTAGCATATGCAATTTAAGGATCTATGGGAAGCTTGGCACATCTGAGGCTAGAACAACGGGAAATGGCTCGAGAACTGCATCAATTAATCAGCTTATCCGTTCGGATAGTAGACTCAAAGGATAATGGGGCCGTGATTCGTAATACCGTGGTATCATCCTTGCTGTGGAGGTAAAAGAGTGGAAGTATGAGGATCCTAAATCAGTACATCTCAAAAGTAAGGTTCAGTAAGGCGAATTAACGGCCTTCGAATTGACAGAAGATGGGGTCTTAGATTTAGGGCCACTTCATGATTCCGTGATGTACCAGACTTCTCGCAAAGATCATGGCGTATCGACATTATTCTCGTTACTCTCTTCATCCAGGTTCGACGAAGATGTACCATGACAGAAAGGAGAGTACTGGTGGCCTAGAATGAAAAGGGTGTAGTGGAATTTGTAGCACAGTGTCCTAACTGCCAGCAGGTAAATTTAGAACATCGTAAACCCATGATTAACGCAGGAGATAACGATGCCTATGTGGAAATAGGAAGAAATTAATATGGACTTTGTGACAGGGTTACTTTGCTCCAAGCATAAATTCAATTTATTTGGGTTATTATCGACAGGCTAATGAGTCAGCTCATTTCTTGCCAGTCAGAACTACCTTTTCACCCGAGGATTGCGTTGAGTTGTACATCAAAGAGATAGTTTATCTACATGGTGTTCCAATGTCCATTATCTCCAGCAGAGGGGCATAATTTACAACTAGATTCTGGAAGTCCTTTCAGAAAGGCTTAGGGATACAAGTTAATCTGAGTACAGCATTCCATCCTTAGACGGACAGTCAGGCGTGAGCTTAATAATTCAGAAACTCGAGGATATGTTACGGGCGTGTGTGATACATTTTGGAGGAAGTTGGGACGAGCATTTACCCCTTATTGAATTTGCATATAATCACAGCTTATCACTATGCACTGGATGGTGCCTTATGAGGCTGTGTATGGGCAGAAATGTAGATCCCCCATCGTATGGTTTGAAGTAGGGGAGCTGGTTAATTGACCCGATATGATCCATCAATCAAGAAAAAGTAAAAACTCATCAAAGAGCACTTGTTAGCAGCCTAGAGTCACCAGAAGTCCTAATCTGATGCTTCAGAGACTTGGAATTCGAGGTTGATGATTGGGTATTCCTTAAAGTTTCAATGATGAAGGGCGTGTGTGAGGTTTGGTAAGAAGAGAAAGCTTAGCCCTTGGTTCATTGGTTTGCATCAATCCTCCCAGGATAGTCGAGTGGAATGAAGGAGCTAGAATTGCCTCCAGAGATGGAATTCGTCCATCCAGTCTTTCTACGTGTCAATGTTGCAGAAATGCATAGGGACCCATCGTGTTGTGCTAGTTGAGGATGTTCAAGTTAATGAGGAGTTATCCTATAAAGAGGTTCCAGTTGCCATACTAGATCGGCAAGTTCGTAGGTTAAGGACTAAAGATGTAGCCTTTGTTAAAGTTTTCTTGTGGAGGAATAGAAGAAAAAGAAAAGATGACCTGGGAAGCTGAGGATGACATGAAACCTAGGTATCCTCACTTATTCTAGGATTGACCTGTAATATGCAAAGAGGAGGTTACTGTTCAACTTGTTATTTACTTGCTTACATTGTTAGTACTGTCTAGTTGGTTATCTCTATATGGTGGAGTAGCTATTTATAGCGTCCTGTGAGATGCCTATGTTAGGGTTTTCTACATTTTAGGTTCTCAGATAGTCCATAATATAGAGGAGACACTACCAAAATTTTTCTAAAAATTAGTTAGAAGAGTTAACTCCTTTAATCCTGAAGACGACATTTGAGGAAGAATGTTCCTGGGGGGGAGGAAGTTCCACCTCATAAAATGTAAACTTTTAGTAGGCGTACGTGTGGATTTGTAGAGTATAATAGAATCTTGAAGTATAGGGAAAAGCCTCGAATTAGGGTAAGAGGCCAGTCCACGAGGGGCCAGTGCAACGCGCCAGCCTTCCTACATGCTGGGCAGAGCGGTGCACTGTGGCAGGCCAGCACACCGAGGGGTGCGGTGCGGTAGCATGAATGAAAAGATTACGCGCTGGGAACCACCCCCGCCACCTGCCCAAATATATATATGCCCTCACTTAGTTTAAACCATTTGCAAAGTGATCCTTCGGCCAGAATAAGGAGACCATGCAACTTTTATTGAATTTTCGTCCGATTAGGATACCAAATGTCGTCCAAGTGAAAAATTAACCGGTAACAAGTTCTAGGCTACAGGAAGTATTTCTACAGAGTTATTTCTCAAAAATTCGCTGGCATACCTAACTCCATCGAGTAAAAGTTGTCAAAATTTCTCCAAATTAAATCCCAAACGGCCACGGGCATAAAACATTTATCCCTTCTAAACTCTTGGGAATTTATAGGTTTTCAGTTGAGTTATTTGAAGTTGAATTATAGTTGATATCATTATCGAAAGTTATCGTTATTTTCTGAATTTAGTATTGAAATTAGCTCTATTCTCTCAACATAAGGATTGCAATTAGGTGGAACCTCCATTTACAAGTTGAAACTCGCCAATTAAATGAAAGTCCGAGTTCGAGTTATGTTAAGGTGAATTCCTTTGGATGTTATTCGCTGTATTGTAGTATGACCAAAATCTTTGTAAGAAACTAAGCATGTATTGTTGATACTACCAAGTAGTTCGAGATTAGCATTTTCTCGGCTAGATTCGGATCGACCCCGCCTTATATAGCCTTGTTGTCCAACCTCGTGGTTACTAGCCGTGTCGTCACTATGGGGTTATATGGATTGTCTAAGAGCTATATGTTGTCCCGAGGACTAATATGAAGCCCAAGGTCCATATTATAATCCATTCCATGGATGGACTTTATATTTATGTCGTATCGGCATCACTGACCCTCGTCGCTTCGGTGCAGCTACAGGAGTCCACCGACCGCACACGCCTACGAGCCAATCGGGCTCACTGGGTGCACTAGGGACCGTAGGTTGGCTATAGGTACCGTTGGTTCATTTTGATCTTGTTAGGAGTATATAAAATGAAGTGAGCTCGCCAGGGCTTGTGGGTGCTCCGGCGGGTTATTTTGTGTTGGTTGTACCTTCCGGGCTTATGGGAGCCGTAAGGTTCTGCTTACTAGTTATTCTTAGTTATATTGCAAGTTGTAAGGCTATTTAGGTTGTATCCCTATCCATTCTATTGAATTGTTTTCAGTTTCAATATTAGTTTCATTCAGTCATTTTCATTACTGTCTTACTTATTCGGTACATATTGTATAGACGCCATCTTTAAAGTACTTCATTACTTGCTTGTAGGCATGGTTAGACGCGGTTCGTGACCTCCTAGTCATCAGCCAAGTTAGCAGTCTAACTCGCCTTCTTTCTCCAGGTTGATAGTTAGAAGGTTTACTCTTTTTTGTTGTATAGTTTATGGGTAGATTAGTGCCCTGTCCCGACCATTATTCCACTCTTTAGAGGCTTACTGTGCTGCTGCATTCCCAATTTTGGCTTTGTTGTCGGCCGTGTGGGGTCTATGTATATTTATTTTTTATGTGATGGCCGTGGTGGGGTCTAATTTAGCTTTTAGTTAGCAACCTGGATGTCAGCTATAGTATAATTATGACTGCATGTTTTCATTCTGCCATAATTCATACAGCATGGTGATCTTATCAGCCCACATAGGATCCCTTGATTGCATATTGTTGGTTAGTTATTTTCCTTTTACAAAGTGGCAATGCGGCCTTGTTGGCTTGAGACTGTGTTTATAACCGAGATATAGCTCATTTTTTTCTTGATTTGAAGAGCAGGCATCCACCAGAAGTGCATAAGCCCAGTCAGGTCAGTTCAAATCCTAGTATGGCACCTGGTGCCAGTCAGGCTCTCCAAGGTGTGGCGTGACATAATTTTGTAATATAATAACTACATAATTTGACAAATGTAAAATAAACATTCTATTTAAACTATTAAATGAGATTCAAGTGAAGAAGGCTTTTTTGAGTTTCCTATCGCTGAGCTCACATTTTTGACAAATATGAAGATTCTTCTCATGAACTCTGCCACTCAAACATTAAAATATCCATCAACGAGTACCCATGGTACATAAATATAAAAAAGTCATCTTACTCGAGGGAATGAGCTAAATTATTTCTATTTATATTTGAGTATTAATGTATCTCTGTTTGCAATCAATCCTACATTCCATACTACACTAATTGGACCATCAAGACTAACAGAACTCATAACTTTTCCAAATTGTTGGCAAATTTTGGGGGAATGACATGCAATCATAATTCATTGTTAAGATTGACGTTTCATGTGTAAAAGGAATACTAGCTAAGATCTCCAAAATCCAAATAAATCAAAAAGGAGCATGTTGAGGCAAAGAAAGTTTCTAGTCTGCGGCAATATGTAAATATAACCCAAGAAGATTCTCGACCCACCACTTTAATACCCTAGAACATGTTAGAAAATACAACTACGTAACGAGCACAAAAATATTTCGTAAGGTAATACTCAATGAAGTCCAAATGAATGTTCACAACATCACTGTATATTTCACCACAACTCACACTCAAGACTTATCATACAACAGTGAAAGAGATCAACCTAAAACCCCGACTAGTCCTCGACAACATATATAATGCCCTAGAAGTATACTACGAAAGAAAGTACAAAGCCCCTAATATAATACGGTAGCATAGATATGCCTCTAACATATTACGACCGCACATGTATGCCCCAAGTAACTATATCACAATAGCGAAGGAACAATATCCACGCCCAACGCCATAGCACGAGACCACAAGACACCAGATCCATTATTAAGTAATTTTTAAAAATTCTCGTGTCACCATATTTGTGGTTGGATAAAGACCACTTTTTTTGTTGGTTAAAGATCACCGATTCTGCCTAGTACGCTTATAGCAAAAAAAAAAAAGCACTTAAAGTTTAAAGTCTCACTTACTTCCAAATTACAACTTAAGCATTCTTTTCAATATATAGCAAATCTCATTCTTGAGTCTCCAGATCGCTTCAACTAATAGCTTCATTGGCACCAATAGTATCTGCATGGACGTGCAGGTAAGGAGGAGTTAAGGTATATAAATATAACCTAGTAAGATTATCGACCCACCACTTTAATACCCTAGAACATGTGTTAGAAATTACAACCACAACGAAAGCACAAAAATATTTCATAAGGGAATACTTAATGAAGTCAAAACAAATGTTCACACACTGTATATCTCAACACAACTCACACTCAATACTTATCATACAACAAAGGAAAGAGATCAACCTAAAACCTCGACTGTCCTCGACTACATATATAATGCCCCGAAGTAAACTACGCATAGCAAGTACAAGGCCCCTAAATATATTACGACAGCATAGATATGACCCTAACATATTTTGACAGCACATGTATGCCCCAAGTAATTATATCACAACTGCGAAGGAACAATATCAAACGCCCCAACGCCATAGCACGAGACCGCACGACACCATGTGTATCAATTATTGAATAATTTTTTTAAAAAAATATTTTTCAAAATAAAATACTTGTGGTTGGTTAAAGAACATCCATTTTGTTGGTTAAAGATCACTGATTCTACCAAGTACACGCTTGTTTTAACACATGGAACAGACAGATAAAAATAAGAAAATTTTAAAAACAAGCACAAAAGTTTAAAGTCTCACTTACTTAAAATTACAACTTAAGAATCCTTTAAAATAAATAGAAACTTCATTCTCGAGTCTCTAGATCGCCTCAAACTACACAAAAATGAGTTTAGAATGGTCAAAAATCCTTTCGATAGATATTTTCTAATTTTTAATACAAGTCAAACTCAGTCAAAGGTTGACCTAAAAGTCAACTCTTGTCAACAGTGGTAGAATTTCAACCATGACCACTACAATAGATCTCTCCTTCACTAAAGGATTCGAGGATAATATTATAAATTGATTTGAAAACATTTTTCCTTTCAAATCAATGATTTAGATTGGAGAAATCCCTAGCGCTAAACTTTCTCAATATCTCAAAATTTCTCCATGTTTCCACCTTACAAATTTATCCATAATCACACGATAATCTCATAGAAAAGTTGAGAATCATTACCTTGATGCTTTGGGATGAAAATCCTATTTTTCTCATCTCTTTTCTTCTTTTCTCCTTTCTTTCTTTTCTTCTATTGTATTTTCTTCTTCAATGTTTTCTTTTCTACGGTTTCGATTTTCTCATGTCTCGATGGCAGTTAGTATTTAGTTCCTTCCTTTCTTTTTTCCTTTTGGGCCTGCCCCAATTATTTATTTTTCTTTATCCCCTCCTGCAACCATCATCACAACTTGTCATGTCTAATTTTTTAATATGTTTTAAATATTTTATTATTAATTTTAAACTTAAAGTGATTTTCCGTCATTTTAAATAAACAATTTTCTATAAACGCTAGTTGCACACGTATGTCGAGCCATTTAATACATAATTTATAAAATCATTGAAAAAAATCCAAAAGGAATTGGAAATTTACAAAAATTCAAGGAATAAATAAGAAGAGAGAGCACCTCAACATCTGAGAAGCATCATGCAAAATTTCATTAAAAATTGAAGGGTCTTTGCCACTTACAAATTGTCGACAAATAGCCTAGGAGAGAACTTGAAAGAATTGAACCAATTGACGACGAAACCAGTACATCCTCTCTTCCGATTTCCTAAGCAACTCTTACACTATCCCCCATTCCACCAAATTAATATAACTTAGGTAATAAAACTATTAATTATTTTATCATATAGTGTTTTTTACATTATTTTTAAGTAATTTAGTTTTTCGTATGTGCGTTGCATGTATAGTTTAAGTTGTGTAGCAACAATTTTGTTAAATGATATCTACCTAATAAGAGAAGTGTAAAATAAATATTCCATCAGAGCATATTAAATGAGATTCAAATTAAAGAGGACTTATTTTTGATTTTCCTATCAAGGTGCTCACATTTTTTGACAATATGAAACTTCTTCTTTCACATGACGTCTTTTTTTATTGAATAATTATCATTAAATATAAACATGTATACACAATATCTAAAAACTACTAAGATTAAAAATGTTAGAAGAATTATGAAACAAAAATGCAGAAACTCAAAAAACAAATCTTTTGAATACCATTTCAACACTTGTTTCTTTATATAAAGAAAATTCTAAAAGTGATTGATAAGTTGACATATCGAGAATAAATCTTTTTAACAAAACTACTAAAAATTAGCCAATAGAAATATCATCAATGTCTTCATACATTTTAGTGAATTTTCAAATCATCACTCCATTGTGCTTGCCACCATCGCCATTTGTCATTTCTTTTTTATATTATACTTTTAAATTATTTTAAGCTATTAATTATTCTAACTTATTGTGCACATTCAGATTTTAAGCATACTAATTTTTTCGACTCGTGCGTTGCACATATATTTTAAGAGTCATATAATATTCACATTTATAAATATAATATTAACATAATTTAATTTATAGGAATCTCATCAATTTCTGCACCTCAAGAACATATTCAATATGTAAACATAATCTTCACCAAAATAAAGAAAATCATCGTGTATTTCCTATGGGACTTTCTTCCTCTTGGATTTGTTTGACTTCCTAACTCTTGACGAGCATATTGGCGTTGCTCGTGACTCGGTTTACCTTTAAATATTTTAAACTATTAATGTTTTTATTTTTTTTGTTTTTTTAAATTATTTAATATATTAAATTGAATAATTTACTTTTATAATTATCAATTTTCAAAATTGAGATGTTTTTATATTTTGTAATATTTTTTAAAGCAAATTTTAAAAAATATTTAATATGGACTCATATTTAGATGTGTTTTACCTCAAATTCACAACTTAAGCATTCTTTTCAATAAATCACAACTTCATTCTTGACTTTCCAGATCACCTCAGACTACATAAAATGAGTTTAGAATGGTCAAAAGCCTATTCGACAAATGTTTTCAAATTTTTAACACAAGTCAAACTCGAGGTCAGTGTTAGTCGACCTAAAAATTAACTCTTATCAATAGGTGAAACTTGAACAATTATCACCAACAGATTCTCTTCACTTAAGGATACGAGGATAATATTATAAATTGAATTTTGATAACGTTTTCCCTTTCAAGTCAATGATTTAGATTGGAGAACCCTAGCGCTAAACTTTCTTAATATCTCATAATTTCTCCATATTTCTACCATACAAATTTATCCATAATTACACGATAATCTCGTAGAAAAGTTGAGAATCATTACCGTGATTCTTTGCGATGAAAATTCCTATTCTTTCAAATCTTTCTTCTTTTTCTCAATTCTTCTTTTCTTCTATTGTATTTTCTTCTTCGATCGGGGCGTTTTCTTTTCTACGTTACCTTTTCACGTCTGATGGCAGTTAGTATTTAGTTCCTCCTTTCTTTTTTTCCTTTTAGCTTTCCTAAGTTATTTATTTTTTCTTTTTATTCCCTCCTGCATGTCATCATCACCACTTGTCATGTCTATTTTGTTATATGTTTTAAATATTTTAGATTATTAATTTTAAACTTAAAGTGACTTTCCGTCATTTTTAAGTAAACTATTTTCTCTACACGCTTGTTGCACATACGTATGTAGAGCCATTTAATACATAATTTAGAAAATCATTGTAAGAAAAATCCAAAAAGGAATTGAAATTCTGCAAAAATTTCTTCAAGGAATACATAAGAAGAGAGAGCACCTCAACATTTGAGAAGCATCATGTAACAAATTTCATTAAAAATTAAGGGTCTTGCCACTTACAAATTGTTGATTAAATAACCTAAATCGAACTTAAAAGAATCGAACCAATTGAAGACCTAAACCAGTACATCCTCTTCCGATTTCCTACAACTCTTACAGTCATCCCCATTCTACCAAATTAATATAACTTAGGGAATAAAACTATTAATTATTTTATCTTATAGTGTTTTTTACATTATTTTTAAGTACACTAGTTTATCTGCATGTGCGTTGCATGTATAGTTTAGGTTGTGTAGCAAATAATTTTGTTAAATGATATCTACCTAATAAGAGAAATGTAAAATAAACATGCAATCAGAGAATATTAAATGAGATTCAACTAAAGAGGGCTTACTTTTTATTTTCCTATCAGTGTGCTCACATTTTATGACAGAATATGAAACTTCTTTCTCACATGAGGCGCTGTCAATGAAACACTAAAACATCAACTGGGACTTTGTACTATACTTATCAATCCAGTCATATTCCCTAAGGAATGAGCATCCGTGAATTCTTTCCATCTCTATGTTTGAGGAATAATATATCTCCATTTGCAGTCAATCTAACATTTCATGCTGCATAACTTGGACCTTTAAGGATTACAAGGCTTGCTAGCTTTTCTCCCAATTTATTGGCAAATTAGCAATTTCATAATTGTTAAGATTTCATTTAATGATGAAAAGAACACTAGAAAGATCGCCAAAATCAAAATAAATAAAAAATGAGCATGCTTAAGCAGAGAAAGTTTTCTAGTCTGCGGCTGCACTCCATCAAAATAATACTATTACTACATCAACCCCGTATAGAATGGGATAAAATATAAAACTATAAGTATAGAAAATTATTTTTGGATAAGTGATTAAAGGAGCTTTGCCACTTAGAAGTTGCAGATCAAAAAGACCAGAGAGTTCCTTTTTTCAGATCCCTTCATGCATGTACTAGAAAAAAAATAAAAAGAAGATAAAATTGCAAGAATTCAAATATTTGAAGAATAGAACATGTTTTATTAACTTAGTAAGAACTAACTTTGATGAAAAAAATATGATTATAGAGTTGAGAGAAAGAGAGAGAAACCTGAAAATTTAGAGAGTATCAACAGAAAGAGTACTGGAGTTGAAAATGGCAATAATTTTAACAATCCTTTTGGGATTTTCCTCTATGAGATATTTGTTAACTGCATAATATTTTATATTTATTGGTGGATTAATCTGAATTTGTGTAACATATGGGCCTATTTAATGTGAAAATTTTAACTATATGAGTTTCTTCATTTTCAAAATTAGAAGTCCTAAAACTCTAATAATGATATCTAATCAATCCTTGCGATATTTTTAGTGAATTTCATTTATCATTTTGTGTTGCAGGCCACCATTCTCACTGCTTCATGTCTTTTTTTTTTTTTTAAAACATTATAACTTGAAATGTCTTAAGCTATTAATTATTTTATCTTATATTGCTCTTTATGTCATTTTTTAGTATTCTAGTTTCTCGGAAGGTATGTTGTACGTACATGTCGAAATATGTAATATTAACCTTTATAGAATTAACATTAAAACTTAAACTCAAGTCTTGTTTATTGAATAATTATCTTTAAATATAAACATGTATACACAATATCTAAAAACTACTAAGACTAAAAATGTTAGAAGAATTATATGAATCAAAATGTTGAAACTAAGAAAACAATTCTTTTGAATACCATTTCAACACCGGTTTCTTATATAAAGAAAATTTCTAAAAGTGATTGATAAATTGACATATCAAGAATAAATATTTTTTAACAAAAACCACTTCAAAAGTTAACCAATAAAAATATCATCAATGTCTTCATATTTTTTAGTGAATTTTCAATCATCACTCCATTGTGCTTGCCACCATCACCGTTTGTCATTTTTTTATATTATACTTTTTAAATTATTTTCAGCTATTAATTATTCTAACTTATTGTGCACAGTATGTGATTTTTAAGCATACTAATTTTTCGACTCGTGCGTTGCACATATATTTTAAGAGTCATATAATACTCACTTTTATAAATATAATAATAACATAATTTAATTTATAGGAATCTCATCACTTTCTGCATCTCAAGAACATATTTAATATGTAAACATAATCTTCCACCAGAAAATAAAGAAATCAATGTGCATTTCCTATGGGGCTTTTCCTTGATTTGTTTGACTTCCTAACTCTTGACGAGCATATTGGCGTTGCCTAGACTTCGACTTATTTCTTAAATATTTTAAACTTAAAAAATCATTAAATATTTTATTTTTTTAGTTCTTGTTATGTCATTTTTGGCAACTAGTTTATTTGCGCGTGTTGCATGTATATGTCAAGTTGTGTAGTAGATAATTTTGTAAGCATTTTAAACTAAATTTTTAAAAACAAGAACCAAAGGTTAAAGCCTCACTTACTTTCAAATTACAACTTAAGCATTCTTTTCAATAAATAACAACTTCATTCTTGAGTCTCCGCATCACCTCAGACTACATAAATGTTTAGAATGGTCAAAAGCCCATTCATAGATGTTTTCAAATATTTAACACAAGTCAAACTCGAGGTCAAAAGGCCAACCTAAAAGTCAACTCATATCACAGGGGCGTAATTCCCCGAACCATGACCACCAAATGATTCTCTTTCACTTAAGGATACGAGGATAACATTATAAATTGGATTTTGATAATGTTTTCCCTTTCAAATCAATTATTTAGATTGGAGAACCCTAGCGCTAAACTTTCTTAATATCTCATAATTTCTCAATGTTTCCACCATACAAATTTATCCATAATTACATAATAATCTTCGTACAAAAGTTGAGAATCATTACCGTGATTCTTTGCGATGAAATTTCTATTTTTCATACATTCTTTCTTCTTTTCTCAATTTCTTTCTTTTCTTCTATTGTATTTCTTTTCGACGGCGTTTTCTTTTCTACGGTTTCGATTTTCTCACGTCCGATGGCGCTTAGTATTTAGTTCCTCCTTTCTTTTTTTTTTTCCTTGGGCTTTCCCCACTATTTATTATTTTCTTTTATTCCCTCCCCGCATGCCATCATCACCACTTGTCATGTCTATTTTTTTATATGTTTAAATATCTTAGATTATTAATTTTAAACTTAATGTGATTTTCCGTCATTTTTAAGTAAACTATTTTCTCTACACGCTTGTTGCACACGTATGTCGAGCCATTTAATACATAATTTAGAAAATCATTGTAAGAAAAAATATAAGGAATTGAAATTTTGCAAAATTTCTTCAAGGAATAAATAAGAAGAGAGAGCACCTCAACATTTGAGAAGCATCATGTAACAAATTTCATCAAAAATTTGAAGGGTCTTTGCCCCTTACAAATTGTTGATTAAATAGCCTAGAGAGAACTTGAAAGAATTGAACCAATTGAAGACGAAACCAGTACATCCTCTTTTCCGATTTCCTACAACTCTTACAAGCCATCCCCCATTCTACCAAATTAATATAAATTAGGGAATAAAACTATTAATTATTTTATCTTATAGTGTTTTTTACATTATTTTTAAGTACACTAGTTTATCTGCATGTGCGTTACCTGTATAGTTTAGGTTGTGTAGCAAATAATTTTGTTAAATGATATCTACCTAATAAGAGAAATGTAAAATAAACATGCAATCAGAGAATATTAAATGAGATTCAACTAAAGAGGGCTTACTTTTGATTTTCCTATCAGTGTGCTCTGCTACTTGGACAGAATATGGAAACTTCTTTCTAATACGAGGCGCTGCCAATGAAACACTAAAACATCAATCCGGACTTTGTACTATACTTTAATATCAACTAGTCATATTCCTCAAGGGAATGAGCATCCGTGAATTCTTTCCATCTATGTTTGAGGAATAATATATCTCCATTTGCAGTCAATCTAACATTTCATGCTGCATAACTTGGACCTTTAATGATTACAAGGCTTGCAAGCTTTTCTCCCAATTTATTGGCAAATTAGCAATTTCATAATTCATTGTTAGATTTATTTAATGGATGAAAAGAACACTAGAAAGATCGCCAAAATCGAAATAAATAAAAAAATGAGCATGCTTAAGCAGAAAGTTTAGTCTGCGGCTGCATCAAAATAATACTATAGTTACATCAACCCGGGATAGAATGGGATAAAATATAAAACTATATGTATAGAAAATTATTTTTGGATGAGTGATTAAAGGAGCTTTGCCACTTAGAAGATGTAAAGATATGGTACATGCGCCTAACTCAACCCCAAAAAGCTAGCTCATGAGGAGGATTGCCCAAGTCCATATAAACAAACCATCAGTCCATTCCCCAGTTAATGTGGGACTTTAACCCTTTAACACCTCCTTCACACTCGTGTTCGATCGAGGTGGACCGGGCGCCCAAACGGGAATGGACCTGGCTCGATACCATGTAAAGATATGACACCCGGGCCTAACTCAACTCCAAAAGCTAGCTCATGAGGGGAGGATTGCCCAAGTCCATATAAACAAACCATCAGTCCAATCCCCAACCAATGTGGGACTTTAACCCTTTAACACCCTCCTTAAGACCTGGTAACAGAGCTAATCGCTGTATATGTGGTCAACGTATTCCTACCGTATTGACTGTGTAATGCCCCGTTTAGAAATTATATGGTCACATGCCCATAACGTGTTACGCATTTTTGATGTATTTGCTTTCGGTCCTTTTCGTCCTCATGTTGAAAGAAATAAGCTGGACAAAATCAGCTATATGTGTGTTTTTGGTTATGGTGTTGGACAGAAAGGTTATCGTTGCTATGATCCCGCGCCGAAATTATATGTTTCACTACATGTCACCTTTTAGAGCATATTCCTTTCTATTCAATTCCAGCTAAATCCCATGATGTTACTAAGTCAGATCTTCGGCGTATTGATCCATTTGGCATTGACACAGAGGCTCCACTCTCGGGATTCAGCCGTACCACTCGACAGCCGCCCGATGCTGCTTCGCCCCGCTTGAGACTCGGGAGATCCACCACCTCTAAGGAGGCTCACTTTCAGTAAGTCCACCACTACCTGATTTTGTTTATTCCCGCCACTACCCCCATTTGCTTCCTTTAATGCAAAGAATAACATCACTGTCTGAACTCCTGAGTCCTAGAAGCTGTGTCTGATCCTCTTGGCAGAATGCTATGGCGGAGGAATCCTATACTGCTCTTCATCGACATTACTGCTGATTCTTGGTTACCTCCCACCTGTAAACATACGCATTGGTCATTGATGGGTGTATAAGATAAAAAACAAACATCATTGGTCTGGCATGAGTGATACAAGGCTACACTTGTGGAAAAGGGTACTCACAAAATAGGTATGGACTATGAGACTCTTTGCCCTGTGTGACAGCATGACGATCGCTCGCACTATGATTGCAGCTTGCATCCGTTCTGATAGTGGAAGATATTTTCAGTGATGTCAAGAATGCATTGGAATGGTGATCTCAGCAGAGGAAGTATATGACTCTCCACCAGGTATTGACCACCAGCCAACTACCCTGCTTAGCGCTTGGGCCTTACATACTAATGGTCTGTGTGAAGGAGGGTGTTAAATAAAGTCCTGTTATTGGTTGTGGAATGGGACTGTTAGCTGTTTGAGTATGACTGGGAAATCCTCCTCATGAGCTAGCTTTTGAAGGAGTTAGGCCCAGGCGTCATATCTTTGCAAGAGTTAGTGAATGTGACTGTAGAGTTCTTTTCGGTCCCATCATGCATGTACTAGAAAAATAAAATACAGATAAAATTAAAGAATTCAAATATTTCAAGAATAGAACATGTTTTATTTACTAGTAAGAACTAACTGGATGAAAAATATGATTATAGAGTTGGAGAGTAGAGAGAGAAACCTGAAATTAGAGAGTATCAATGTAAAGAGTAATCGAGTTGAAAATGGCAATAATTTTAACAATCCTTTTGGGATTTTCCTCATGAGATATTTGTTAACTGTACAATATTTTGTATTTTTTGGTGGATTAATCTGAATTTGTGTAACATATGGGCATATTTAATGAGAAAATTTCTAACTATATGAGTTTCTTCATTTTCAAATTAGAAGTCTAAAACTCTAATTAATGATAGAGATCTAATCAATCCTTGCGATATTTTTAGTGAATTTCATTTATCATTTTGTGTTGCAGGCCACCATTGTCACTTGTCATGTCTTTATTTTATTTTAAACATTATAACTTGAAATGTCTTAAGCTATTAATTATTTTATCTTATATTGCTCTTTATGTCATTTTTTGCGTATTCTAGTTTCTCGGAAGGTATGTTGCACGTACATGTCGAGTCATGCAATATTAACCTTTATAGAATTAACATTAAAATAAACTCTGAAGTCTTGTTTATTGAATAATTATCTTTAAATATAAACATATAAATAAATATCTAAAAAACTAATAAGACTAAAAATGTTAGAAGAATTATGAATCAAAATGTTGAAACTAAGAAACAACATTTTGAATACCATTTCAACACTGGTTTCTATATAAAGAAAATTTCTAAAAGTGATTGATAAATTGACATATCAAGAATAAATTTTTTTAACAAAACCACTTCAAAAGTTAACCAATAAAAATATCATCAATGTCTTCTCTTCTTTAGTGAATTTTCAATCATCACTCCATTGTGCTAGCCACCATCGCCGTTTGTTTACTTTTTTTTATATTATACTTTTAAATTATTTTCAGCTATTAATTATTCTAACTTATTGTGCACATTATGTGATTTTTAAGCATACTAATTTTTCGACTCGTGCGTTGCACATATATTTTAAGAGTCATATAATATCTACTTTTTATAAATATAATATTAACATAATTTAATTTATAGGGAATCTCATCAATTTATGCATCTCAAGAACATATTCAATATGTAAACATAATCTTCCACCAGAAAATAAAGAAAATCATCGTGCATTTCCTATGGGGATTTCTTCCTCTTGGATTTGTTTGACTTCCTAACTCGACGAGTATATTACGCGGTTTGATTCTGGCTTCTTACTTTAAATATTTTAAACTATTAATGTTTTTATTTTTTAGTTCTTGTTATGTCATTTTTAAGCAACTAGTTTATTTGCAAGGTGTTGCATGTATATGTCAAGTTGTGTAGTAGATAATTTTGTAAGATTTTTTAAACCAAATTTTTAAAAAACAAGCACCAAAGGTTAAAGCCTCACTTACTTTCAAATTACAACTTAAGCATTCTTTTCAATAAATAACAACTTCATTCTTGAGTCTTAGATCACCTCAGACTACATAAATGTGTTTAGAATGGTCAAAAGCCCATTCGACAGATGTTTTTAAATTTTAACACAAGTCAAACCGAGGTCAAAAGGTCAACCTAAAAGTCAACTCATATCAATAGGGCAGAATTCCTGGAACCATGACCACCAACAGATTCTCTTTCACTTAAGGATACGAGGATAATATTATAAATTGATTTTGATAATGTTTTCCCTTTCAAATCAATTATTTAGATTGGAGAACCCTATAGCTAAACTTCTCTATAATATCTCATAAATTTCTCAATGTTTCCACCACAAATTTATCCATAATTACACGATAATCTCGTACAAAAGTTGAGAATCATTACCGTGATTCTTTGGGATGACAATCTATTTTTCTCATATCTTTTCTTCTCTTTTCTCAATTTCTTTCTTTTCTTCTATTGTATTTTCTTTTCAATCGGCATTTTCTTTTCTACGGTTTCGATTTTCTCACGCCTGGATGCAAAGGTATTTAGTTCCTCCTTTCTTTTTTTTTCTCTTTGGGATTTCCCAATTATTTATTATTTTTATTCCCTCCTGCATGCCAATCACCACTTGTCATGTCTATTTGTTATATGTTTTAAATATTTTAGATTATTAATTTTAAACTTAATGTGATTTTCCGTCATTTTTAAGTAAACTATTTTCTCTACACGCTTGTTGCACACGTATGTCGAGCCATTTAATGTCATAATTTAGAAAACATTGTAAGAAAATCCAAAACGAATTGAAATTCTGCAAAATTTCTTCAAAATAAATAAGAAGAGAGAGAGCACCTCAACATTTGAGAAGCATCGTGTAATAAACTTCATTAAAAATTTGAAGGGTCTTTGCCCCTTACAAATTATTGATTAAATAGCCTAGAGAGAACTTGAAAGAATTGAACCAATTGAAGACGAAACCAATACATCCTCTTTTTCTGATTTCCTACAACTCTTACAAACATCCCCCATTCTACCAAATTAATATAACTTAGGGAATAAACTATTAATTATTTTATCTTATAGTATTTTTACATTATTTTTAAGTACACTAGTTTATCTGCATGTGTTGCATGTATAGTTTAGGTTGTGTAGCAAATAATTTTGTTAAATGATATCTACCTAATAAGAGAAATGTAAAATAAACATGCAATCAGAGAATATTAAATGAGATTCAACTAAAGAGGGCTGCATTTCTGATTTTTCCTATCAGTGTGTGCTCACATTTTTGACAGAATATGAAACTTCTTTTCTAACATGAGGCGCTGCCAATGAAACACTAAAACATCAATCCGACTTTGTACTTACTTAATATCAACTAGTCATATTCCTCAAGGGAATGAGCATCCGTGAATTCTTTCCATCTATGTTTGAGGAATAATATATCTCCATTTGCAGTCAATCTAACATTTCATGCTGCGTAACTTGGACCTTTAAGGATTATAAGGCTTGCTAGCTTTTCTCCCAATTTATTGTTAAGTTAGCAATTTCATAATTCATTGTTAAGATTTCCATTTAATGGATGAAAAGAAAACTAGAAAGATCGCCAAAATCGAAATAAATAAAAAAATGAGCATGCTTAAGCAGAGAAAGTTTTCTAGTTCGCGGCTGCACTCCATCAAAAATAATACTATAGTTACATCAACCCGGGATAGAATGGGATAAAATATAAAACTATAGGTATAGAAAATTATTTTTGGATGAGTGATTAAAGGAGCTTTGACACTTAGAAGTTGCGGATCAAAAAGACCAGAGAGTTCCTTTTTTCAGATCCCATCATGCATGTACTAAAAAAATAAAAAGAAGATAAAAATTGCAAGAATTCAAATATTTCAAGAATAGAAATATGTTTTATTTACTTAGTAAGAACTAACTCCGATGAAAAATATGATCATAGACTTGGATAGAAAGAGAGAGAAACCTGGAAAATTTAGAGAGTATCAACAGAAAGAGCACTGGAGTGGAAAATGACAATTGGATTTTACAACTTTGGGATTTTCCTCTATGAGATTTTTGTTGGACTGCTTCAATATTTTGTATTTATTGGTGGATTAATCAATTCGTGTCACGTGAGGGCCTATTAGATAAGAGAAATCTAATTATATGAGTTTCTTCATTTTCAAAATTAGAAGTTTAAAACTATAATTAATGACCGAGATCTTATCAATCCTTGCTATATTTTTAGTGAAATTCGCTTTATCATTCTCTCGTTGCAAACCACCATCGTCACTTGTCGCGTCTTTATTTTTTTAAAAACTTTATACCTTGAATTATATTAAGCTATTAATTATTTTAACTTATATTTTTTTTTAATCAATTAAATTTAGGATTTTAATTTTATGGATTTTTTTTGTATTTTGGAATTTTTTAAAAAAATAATTCTATTATAGAAATAACATTAAAATTAAACTCTGATGTCTTCTTTATTGAATAATTATCTTTAAATATAAACATGTATATATAATATCTATAAACTAATAAGACTAAAAATGTTAGAAGAATTATGAATCAAAAATGATTGATACAAAGAATATAAACTTTTAGAATACCATTTCAACACTTGTTGCTTTATACAAAGAAAATTTTCAAAAGTGATTGATAAATTGACATACCAATAATAAAGATTTTTAACAAAAACCATTTCAAAAGTTAACCAATAGAGATATCATCAATGTTTTCGTATTTTTTAGTGTATTTTCAATCATCACTCTATTATGCATGTCACCATCACCATTTGTCATGTCTTATTTATGTTATACTTTTAAATTATTTTAAGCCACACTATTCAAACTTATAATGCAGATTCTGTCATTTTTAAGCATACTAATTTCTCGACTCGTGCGTTGTACATATATATTCAGAGTCATATAATATCTAATTTTTATTTTTAAGCATACTAATTGACGAAATATGAAAATTTTTTCTCACATGAGCTCTGCCACTCAAACATTAAAATATCAATCAACGAATTTCATGGTACAAAAATATAAAGAAGTCATCTTCCATGAGGGAATGAGCTAAAGAATGAGCTAAACTCTTTCTATCTATATTTGAGGATTAAAGTATCTTCAGTCGCAATCAACTTGCCATTCCATACCACCAATTGGATCATTAAGACACCGTAACTCCTAGTTTTGGTCCCAATTGTTGAAATTTTTTAGAGACATATGCAGTAATTTCATAATTCATCAGCAGATTGGATGCTCTATGTGTAACAAGAATACTAGCATACATCGCCAAAATCAAAATAAATCAAAAAGGAGCATGTCGAGGAAAAGAAATTTTTTAACTCAAGAAGAAGAGACAATGCAAAGTCAAGATTTGAACTTTGAAATATTATTTTCTATAAAGAAAATCACTATGAACTAGGGAAATCAAACAAACATATTAATCCATCAAAACAATACTGTTACACCAACTTGAGATAGAACGAAATAATTATACGACTATAGGCATAGCAAATTATTTTTGGCTGCGATTAAAGAAGCACCAAAGTTTAAAGTCTAACTTATAATTACAACTTAAGAATTCTCTTCACAATATCAATTTCATTCTCGAGTCCCCGTATCAGCTCAAACTACACAAAAATGAGTTAGAATGGTCAAAAACCCCCTCCTACAGATGTTTTCTAATTTATAACACAAGTCAAACGCGTCAGAAGGTTGACCTAAAAAGTCAACTCTTGTCAACAACGCAGAATTCTCGAACCATGACCACCAACGGATTCTCCTTCACGAGAGGATTCCAGGATAATATTAAAATTGATTTTGATAATATTTTTCCTTTCAAATCAATGATTTAGATTGGAGAACCCTACGGCTAAACTTTCTCAATTTCTCATAATTTCTCCATGTTTCCACCATACATTATTTATTCATAATCGCTGCTTCCATAACTCAATAAAGTTGAGAATTCATAGTGATGCCTTGGGATAAAATTCCTATTTTTCTCATCTCTTTTCTTCTCTTTTTCTCCCTTTATTTTCTTTTCTTCTATTGTATTTTCTTTTCCGATCTGCATTTTCTTTTCCTACGATTTCTGATTTTCTCACGTATGATGGCAATTAGTATTTAGTTCTTCCTTTTCCCATTTTTGCTAGCCTACTTATTTATTTATTTCTTTTATTCCCTTGTGCATGCCATCATCACCACTTGTCACGTCTATTGTTTTTGTGTTTTAAATTTTATATTATTTAAAAAAATACATAAATTAACTTTTGAACTATCACTTAATGTTTCCCAATAATTTTCTCTACACGCTTGTTGCACATGTATGTCGAGCCATTTAATACATAATTTAGAAAATCATTGTAAGAAATATCCTAACAGGAATTGAAATTCTGCAAAATTTCTTCAAGGAATAAAGAAGAAGTGAGAGAACTCACCATTTGAGAAGCATCGGGCCACAAATTTCATTAAAAATTGAAGGTCTTTGCAACTTACAAATTGTTGAGTAAAAAGCCCAGAGAGAACTTGAAAGAATTGAACCACTTGAAAGCGAAACTAGTACATCCTCTCTTCCACTTCCTGCAACCCTTACACTCATCCCTCATTCTGCCAAATGAATAAAATTTACAGAATAAAACTATTAATTAGTTTATCTTATAGTGTTTTTTACGTCATTTTTAAGTACACTAGTTTTCCGTACGTTGCGTTGCACGTATAATTTAAGTTGTATAGACATAATTCTTGTTAAATAATATCTACCTAATAAGAGAAATGTAGAATAAGAAATATGCCATATTAGAGCCTATATTCAATGAGAGATTCAACTAAACTGGACCTATTTTTATTTTCTAATCAGTGTGCTAACATTTTTGACAGAATATGAAACTTCTTCTCGATGAGGCGCCTAACAAAACACTAAAGCATCAACTGGGAGTTTGTACTATACTTAAATATCAACAAGTCATATTCCTCAAGGGAATGAGTGTACGTGAATTTTTTCCATCTATGTTTGAGGAATAATGTATCTCTATTTGCAGTCAACTTACATTGCATGTTGCATAACTTGAACTTTGAAGGCTAACAAGGTTTGCAAGCTTTACTCCCAAATTAATTGGCAAATTAGCAATTTCATAATTCATTATTAAGATTGTTGTTTCATGTATAAAAAGAACACTACAAAGATCTCCAAATCCAAATAAATAAAAATGAAAGATTTAAGCAGAAAGTTTTCATTCATGCCGTACTCCATCAAAATAATGTTATTTGTTACATCAACCAGGGATAATTATAAGAATATAGGTATAGAAAATTATTTTTGGATGAGTGGGACGTTAAAGGAGCTTCTGCCACTTAGAAGTTGCTGATAAAAAGCCCAGAGAGTTCCTTTTTTCGGATCCTTTATGCTTGTACTAGGAAAAAGGTGAAGATAAAAATTCAAGAATTAAAATATTTGAAGAATATGAACATTTTTTTATTTACTTAGTAAGAACTAACTTGGTTTAAAAAAAAATGATTATAAACTTGAGAGAAAGAGAGAGAAACTTGAAAGTTTAGAGAGTATCAACAAAAAGAGTACTGAGTGAAAAATGACAATAAATTTTGCAATCTTTTGGGATTTTCCTGCTGAGATTTTTGCCGACCGTTCAATATATTATATTTATTGGTGGATTAATCTCGAGACTGCTTATCGTGAGGTCCTATTAAATGAGAAAAATCTAATTATATGAGTTTCTTCATTTTCAAAATTAGAAGTCTAAAACTCTAATTAATTACAGAGATCTTATCAATCATTGCTATATTTTTACTGAATTTCGTTTATCATTCCGTGTTGGTGTGCCACCACTCATCACTTTTCATGTCTTTATTTTCTTTTAAAAACAATATACCTTGGAATATATTGTGATATTAATTATTTTAACTTATATTGCTCTTTATGTCATTTTTCAATATTCTAGTTTCTCGGCAGGTACATTGCAGGTACATTTCGAGTCATATAATATTAACCTTTATAGAAATAATATTAAAATAAAACTCGACGTCTCTTTATTGAATAATTATCTTTAAATATAAACATATAAGGCACTAATAGCTAAAAACTAATAGGATTAATGTATCTTCATTCGCAATCAATCCTACATTCCATACCACACCAATTGGACCATTAAGACTAACTGAACCTGCTAGTTTTGGTCCCAAATTGCTGGAAATTTTGAGGAATGGCATTGTCACGCCCGCCTTGGGGGTATGACTGGCGCCTGGTGCCCTAGTAGGACTCCTGACTACTATCTGGTGAGCCTAAGCACATCTGGTGCCTAGCTAGCTCTATCTCAGATTTCTAGAAACAAAGGGCTATATAACGGCTAAAATACAGCCTCCGACCGATAGCCACCTGTAAAAGATTTTAGCTAACAAGAAACATACTTATAAAGGGGAACCTAAGCAGGCCGACAAGGCTACCATGCTATCTAGTCATCTCGTAACTCAATAAAAAGAATACTGTATAACTACGTGACCGCAAGGTCACTACTAATATCGATTATGGCCCTAACACGGCCAACATAAACAGAAATGCTAAACTACTTAACAAAATGCACGGCTCACACGACCGAGCTACAATCTCTAACCGTGGAGATGTATATATACAATCGCAAGCCTCTATGAGTATCGATAAAATGATCGGGACAAAAATCTGACCTACCCATACCGAACAATAAAAGAAAAAGAACTAAACCTCTGAAAATCAAGCTCCGGATGACAGGATTTGATGACTCCTATAGTTGGTTGGAATTGCGAGGGATTGCCTCTTCGCTCTTGCGAGTACCTGCAGGTGGCCGCAACGCCCCAATGGGCGTTAATACCACTGTACCGAGTATGCAAAGTAACCGAACACATCTGAGTAATAACAACATAAATAACAACTCAATAGCAAGAAATAACTGAATCTGTAAGAACTGATGTAAGCTGAATCAGACTTTTCCGTACCGTGGATAGGGCGGAGCGTACCTGTCGTCGTGGCGGTCTACTATCTATTAACTAATATATAACACATAAATACATATATATGTAGCAAGCAAGAACCAATACCAACCCCCATAAGCCGGATTGTGCCAACCAATCAAACAATCTAATACCCCTACCCGGTCAAAACCAGCTAAAAATAAGTCACTCCGCTCATCTACTAACTACTAGAGCACTTACTGCCCCCTGGGTCTCCTAAGCCTGGCTATGGCTCTGATATAAATAATGTGTTTGAGTCCGGAGGACTCTGTACTGTATTTGTAATCGTAACTGTATCTCGAATTGCTCCCTAGGCGCATGCGCATAACAGGCACCGTACTCGTAATGTTGATCAACCTAATATAGGGAAAGCTTTATCCCGTCTTCGTCCTACTGGGGATGGCATGCCACTCCTTGGAGTGACGTAAACCCACCCGCTCAGTGGGCGACACAGTTAACCAGACCAAAGGGCGGCGAGGACGCTCAAAAGGGTGCCTCACGACACACCAGTCTCAACAATCAATAAGCACATATATAGCAAGCATGTTTAAACCGAAAAATACTATCTTTATTCTGATTCCTTATTCTGAACTCTTTTGTTTTATACTGATTCTCATACTGTTTATACCGGAATCTGGGATCTTTATGACTGCATGGAAGAATCTGTAGCCAAGATACTATCTGACTGTATGGCTACCATAGCCAAGATATCATCTCGACTATATGGCTACCGTAGCCAAGATACTATCCGGTTTGATTTTACTTTACTAACTAATATTCTGAATATATGTCATATTATTCTAAAAACATACTTGCTAAAACACATACTGGGCTATACTGAGTATGAAGTGATAACTCGCCATTTTTTGGCGCTGGCTGCATTAATCTCTTCGGACTGGGAATTGAATATAACGACACAAAACAGGCTTATCAACTGCTCAAACTCATTATTCCCGGGAATTCTATTACGGAGTTTACTGTATTATGCTAGGCTAAAGTTACTAACTTGACGAAGAGACCGGTTTTTACATACCTTAACTCGGTTATCCGACTAACGGACGGGGTTTGTTTGTGGTGATCTAGCCTATTTCTCCCAACCGCATTCACATATATATGTCAATTAGAACTAAATACACCAATATTCTGAAATAAAATGTCACTTTCATATTTATAGCTCCAAACTTTGACTTATCGAAGACGGAAAATCTGCTATTTCTCGAAAGTCCAGAAGGGAGAAGTATTCACTCTTTAAGGCTAGGAGCACATTGACACTCAATTTGAGAATTCCACTTACCTAGCTCCGGTAGCACGACGATTTGTCGGCCGAATTTCTCGAAAATAACTTCGCAGCAATGCTCCCTCGCTGCTAACTACCTCGGTATCTGAGATTAATTTGAATTTGGACTATGTTTGTCGGCGTAATCGAGCGATAATTTTCAAAAACCTTCATACCCTCAAGCTGTAGCCTTCCTGAAATTATTTGATATTAATAACTTAAACTGAAGTTGGAGGCTTTATATACTTAAGCCTGGTTAGGCCAACGTGTCACGGAGCCAATGCAGAGGCACCCCTCCGTGACACGCGTCATCGCGAGGGGCTCGCCCCAGCTCCTTCCGCGATGATTCGACAGATTTCATCCGACCTTTTCCCAGGCCTTTTTCTAGTATTTATGACTTCAAATACTCTTAACCAACATGCGAATAGGCCATCTATGAATCGGGAATTTTATGGGGTGTGCAATATCCCTTCTCTTTTAAGAACATTCGTCAGAATGTAAACGACTATCTAGAGGACTTCTCAACTTTACCAACTTATTTCTAGAAAATTTCTTGGCTGAGTTTCCCTGTAATATGGACTATCCCAAAACTTGAAATGCAGAAAAGTCTAATACAGGTACTCCACACAATACTATAGTATT
This sequence comes from Datura stramonium, assembly GCA_018107945.1. NCBI lineage: Eukaryota > Viridiplantae > Streptophyta > Magnoliopsida > Solanales > Solanaceae > Datura > Datura stramonium. The sequence goes on from JACEIK010010333.1 coordinate 25,653, forward strand.
CATATGACAGTTTAAAATCGATCTTCTCATTTATACTTGTACTATAAGGCAATCAAGCAAATAACAATACTAACATACCTCTTGACTGGCTATGATTGGAATAAATGAGGATATTTGGCTTTCATATCTTTCCCTCCGCTCCGGAAGTCATCTCCTCTCGGTTTCTGTTACGCCACAGTACTTTGACAGACGCAATATCTTTTACCCTTAATCTACGAATCTACTCCGGGTCTAAGATAGCTAATGGAACCTCTATAGGCCGCTCTTCCGTAACCTGGATATCCTGACTCTGACTCAAGCCTGATGGGTTCTATGCATTAACATAGATACGTGAAAGACCGGATGGATGGATTCTAATTCTGGAGGCAAGTTGAGCTCATGCCACTTGGCCTATCCTTGACGAATATGATAAGGCTCAACGAATTCGGACTGAGCTTTTACTCTTTTCTTAAGCTGAATTTATCACCCCTTTCATCGGTGATACTTCAGAAATATCCAGTCATTCACATCAAATTCCAAGTCTCTGCACCACACATCAACATACGATTTCTGGCGGCTCTGCAGGCGCGTAGGCGTTCCTCGATAAGCTTTACTTTCTCCTCCGACTGTTGAACAAATGTCTGGCCCAATCAGCGCTGACTCTCCCACTTCAAACCAGCCAACCGGCGATCTACATTTTTGTCATATAATGCCTTGGAAGGGGTGCCATCTCGGGTAGCCGAAAGGATAGCTATTGTTATAAGCAAACTCAATTAACGGCAAATGCTCGCCCCAGCTACCTCCAAAATCTAGCACACACGCTCGTAGCATGTCCTCGAGCGTCTGAATAGTGCGTTCAGCCTGTCCATCTGTCTGAGGGTGGAATGCTATGCTCAAATTAATCTCGCATTCCTGCACTTCTCCAAACGATCAAAATCTAGCTGTAAACCGTGCTCCTCCTGCCTGAAATAATAGATACCGGCACTCCGTGTAATCTAACTATTTCTCTAATATAATTCCAGCATAATCTTTCGGCCGAGAAAGTAGTTTTCATTGGCAGGAAATGAGCCGATTTTGTCGACTGTCAACTATCACCCATAGAATCGTGTCTATGTCTGGTGCGGGGTAATCCGGCTACAAATTCCATGTTCACGACTTCCCATTTCGTAGAGGCACAAATACCTATGTCCTGAGTTAACCTCCGGTTTCTGATGTTCCTCCTCCTTTACCTGTTGGCAGTTAGACACTCGGGCTACAAATTCGGCAATTTCTCTTTTATACCTGGCCACCAATAGTTCTCCTGATATCATGGTACATTTTGTCGCACCGGGTGAAGAGAATAGCGGACATAATGTACCGTCTATAATCTGCTCGCAGAGCCTCTGAACACTGAACACAAAGGAGGCCTTTACATCGCAGCACTTCATCCTCGCTATCTGGAAATCTGGCGCTTCGCTGGATTCTGTCTCTAAGCTGGACTAGGTCGATCTTTATACTGGCTGCTTTACTTCCACAACTAACGATGACATAGAGATGTTCTGAATTACCGCTTGTTGTCCTCTGTTTCTTGTTACACGTAACGGTTAGGCTGGTTAATTGATGTATTTCGACCAACTCCCACTGCTCGGGCTGCAAATAGCGCCAAACTTCCCATGGATTTACGATCGAGAGCATCCGCTACTACGTTGGCTTTTCTCGGATGATACAATATCCACGTCATAGTCTTTAACAACTCCAACCAGCGACTCTGTCGCAGATTCAACTCTCTGGGTGAAGATATACTGTAGGCTCTTATGATCTGTGAAAATATCCAAATGAACACCATACAAATAATTCCTCCATATCTTTGGCAACATCATCATGCTAACTCCGTGTCGTGGGTAGGGGAATTCTTTTCGTGTTTCCTCGCCCGGCCTAGAAGCATACGCAATTACCTTTGCCGTGCTGCATCAACACACAACCCAACCCAACGCCTAATGCGTCGCAATACACTGAATAACCTTCCTGTACTCCTGGCAATGCTAACATTGGAGCGTAGGCGCAACGGTCTTTAATTTTAGGAAGCTCGCTCACATGCCTTCGTCCACGAAACTTTATCAGCTTCATGTCAGTTTGACACAGGTGCTACAGAAGAAAATCTCTCAACAAATCTCCTGTAATATCCTGCCAACCCCAGAAAACTGCGGACTGGTCGGAGTGCGGTAGGCCTAGGCCATGTTTTAACTGCTGCTATTTTCACGTGTTAACTCGTATACCAACATCCGACACAATATGCCCCAAGAAGGCTACTAAGTTAAGCCAGAATTCACATTTAGAGAACTCAGCATATAACTGACGGTCCCTGAGACCCAGGGAGCACTGTCTGTAAATGAGCCTGGTGATCTGCTTCACGAGAATACCCCAGAATATCATCAATAAACACTATCACTAAGGTGTCCAAGTATGGTCTCGAAGGTGTTATTCATCGTGTCCACGAATATTGCTGGGGCATTCGTCAACCCAAAGGACATAACTAGGAATTCAAAGTGTCCATATCGGGTCCTCAAAGCCGTTTTGGGAATGTCTCTTTCACGAACTCGAACCTGATGATATCTGGACCGCAAGTCAATCTGGAGAACATCTCGGGTCCCCGTAACTGATCAAATAAATCATCTATTGGGAAACGGATACTTATTCCTTTACCGTAACTTTGTTCCGCTGCCTGTAATCTATTCACATACGGAGCGAGCCATCCTTCTTCACAAATAGAACTGGCGCACCCCAATGTGAAGTACTCGGCCTGGATAAAGCCCTTATCTAACAAATTTTCAACTCAGCTCCTTTAACTGAAGTTTTGCAGGTTTGGCATGATATGGAGGAATTGATATGGTTTGAGTGCCCGGTAGCAAGTCAATTGCAAAATCTATCTCCCTTTCTGGGGGAATACCAGGTAGTCACGTCTGGAAATACATCAGGGAATTCGTTCACCACTGGAACAGACCGGGAGGTCAGAGACTCTACCCGAACATCCTGAACCCCGACTAGGTGGTAAATACATCCCTTAGCTATCAATTTCCTCGCCTGAAGGTAGGAAATAAACCTACCTTGGCGTAGTGCCGTGCTGCCTTTCCACTCTCGCACTGACTCCCCTGGAAAGTGGAATTGACCATCTTGGTCCAACATTCTACGTTGGCATAGCACGGCACTAACCAATCCATACTCATACTGGCATCAAATCAATCATTTCTAACTCTACCAGATCATACGTAGTCCGGTGACGCAACCTCATCGTACACCCTCGATACCCAAGTTATACAGAGCTGATTGGTGGATACTGAAAAGGGCTGCTGTAATAACTCTGGTGCGACATTAAACTTTCGAGCCACAAATAGGGTAATATATGACATAGTGGATCCTGGATTGACCAAGACATAAGCAAGGCATGAACAAATAGTCATCATACCTGTTACCACATTTGGAGACACCTCTCGAGTCCTTGCCTCCCTGGTAGTGCATATGTACGGCTTGAGCCTGTACCTGAACTGAGGCTCGATCTACCTGGCTCCCACCGCTGAACCCGAGGGTCTACACCCGAGGCTGGAGCTCGTGGCCCCGCTGATCCCCGTCCCGACTCATCTCTCGCCTTCTTGTCCCCCTGGGCTGGATAATCTCTCATCCGGTGCCCCTCCCGCCCGCATATATAACATCCTGAGGAGCCATATCTACAAGCTCCGATGTGAGGTCGGCTGGCAATTAGGGAAGTGTGTGGGGGTGTGAATCTGTTCTGCTCTCCCCTTCTCTATTGCGGGAATCTACTCGTTCGAGAGAATCGCCACTAGACCGACTGGCCTCACCCAATGTTAAATCTTACCCGCCTGCTGTGGTAGGTGGGGGTCTAGGGGATCTGTCTCGAAAATCGGGGCCTGGGTCCTTCTCTCAACCTCCCTCTGCATTTCATCTGACTTGTCTCTACGGCGCCGTTCCTGATTCGTCTCGTCTAATGCCTGTTTGAAAGCCGCCGCTTCAAGGCCCTCTCAATAGTCTAGCAAAAGGCCTGCACTCTCGGGCAATATCCATATCTTCTCGTAACGCAGTCATTCATGCATGCTCAATGTATTCTGGGTTCAGACCCATAATAAACCCAGAACTCGACGGCATAGTATCCACAAAAAGTTGGAGCATAGTGGGCTAAGGAGTCAAACTGTAAAGCAAATTCTCGTACGCTCCTCGCCCCTGCTCCAAATGCAAAAACTGATCCATCCGGGCCTGCTGGATCTCCCGTGGCAAGTAACGGTCCAGGAAGGCCTTCGAGAAGCGGGACCAGGTCGGAGGGGCATCTCTCCCTCGAGACCTTTCCCAACTCGCATTATAATACAGCTATGTCCTGCAACCGAAACACTGCCATCTCGACTGATTCTGTAAGGGTCACATGCATAACTCGAAAAATTCTCTGCATTTGATCTAAGAAGTCCTGGGGGTCCTCTGCCTGATCTGACCCTATGAACTGTGGGGGACCCAAGTGCTAAAAAACTCCCGACCTCGAACCGCGATCCATCCGATGGCTCGCACTGTGTGGCACCGATCGGCACTATGTGGCCACTATTACAGCTAGCATAACTACTGCGCTACGAACTTCCTGATCTGATGGCGTAGGTACAGGAGCTATCGGAGGCGGTGTCGTACAAACGGATCCGATGTGAGGGGGACCCGTTGAGAGGGCCGTGATGTGAAGCCTCCCTATACGCCCTCGATCGGGCCGACTCTAAATGAAACCAGGGGCATCCTGCTGGTGCCTTCCCGCTGCTGTATCTAATCTTCACTGTGCAGGGGGTCGCTAGTCTGCCATTTTTTATCTTCAGAGACAAAGAATAAGGATAAGTTTTAGGACTCAACCCTATACCTACCGCTCATAAGCACGATTGAATGAGAAAGAAGAGTAACCATCCTATCATGCCTTGCAGCTTCCTGCCTATAGTATGTGGTGCACAACACATCCATAGACAAGACTCTACTTAAAGGACTTGCAGACTCCCTGGGACACGACCTGTTTAGATACCAAGTTTGTCACGCTCCCGCCTTGGGGGTATGACTGCACCCGGTGCCCTAGGGGCAGGGACTGGATCTTATCTAGTGAGCCTAAGCAATATCCGGTGCCTAGCTAGCTCTATTTTAGAGATCTGGAAACAATGGGCTATATAACGACTGTAAATACAGCCTCCGGCCGACTGGGCCGATAGCCACCTGTAAAAGATTTCAGCTAACTAGAAACATACTTATAAAGGGGAACCTATGCGGGCTGACAAGGCACTCATGCCGTCTAGTCATCCGTAAGTCAACAAAAGAATACTGTATAACTACGACCGGCAAGGTCACCACTAATATCAGATTATGGCCCCACACGGCCAACACAATCAGAAATGCTAAACTACTTAACAAAAGCACGCCTCACACGACCGGCACACAATCTAACCACAGAGAGATGTATATACACCGAAGCCTCATGAGTACCGATAAAATGGTCGGGACAGGCCTCTGACCTACCCATACTTAACAACAAAAGCGAAAAAGAACTAAACCTCTGAAAATCAAGCTCCGGATGATAGGAGTTAATGACTCTATGAGCTGGCTGGAATCACGCAGGGACGCCTCCTCGTCTATGAGTACCGCAGTAAGTAATGCAACATTTAATGGGCGCGTACTCACTGTACTGAGTATGCAAAGAAACTGAACACATTCGAGTAATAACAACATAAATAGCAACTCTGAATAGCAAGAAATAACTGGATCTGTAAGAACTTATGTAAGCAGAATCAGACTTTTCTGTGTACTGTGATAGGGTAGGAGCGTACCTGTCATCGTGGCGGTCTGCTATCTATTACCCAATATATAACACATAAATAATATATATATATATATATATATATATAGCAAGCAAGAACAAATACCAACTCCCATAAGCCTGATGGTGCCAACCAATCAAACAATCTAATACCCTACCCGAGTCAAACCAGCCAAAATAAGTCACTCCTGGGCTCATCTACTAACTACGAGCACTCACGCCCCCGGGTTCGTCTCGGGCTATGGCCTCCGATAAAAATAATCGGTGTCTAAGTCGGGAGGACTCTCAGACCAGACCAGAATCAGACTGGACCTATTCCCTGGGCGCATGCGCACAACAGGTCAATCTGTACTGTAATGCTGATCAGCCTGATATGGGGAAAACTTCATCCCATCTTTGTCCTACTGGTACGGCATGCCACTTGAGTGACGTAAACCCACTGGCTTCGGGGCATGGCTGCCACAACCGAGGGCGGCGAGGACGCTCAAAAGGGTGCCCTCCTCACGACACAATCAAGTCTCAACAATCAATAAGCACATATATAGCAAGCATGTTTAAACTGAAAAGTTATTTTATCTTTATTCTGATTCCTCATTCTGAACTCTTTTCTATTTTATACCGATTCTCATACCGCTTATACCGAACTCGGGATCTTTATGTGACCGCATGGCTAATCTGTAGCCAAGATACTATCTCGGATCAGATGGCTATACTCAGAGCAGATATCATTTGACTATATGGCTATACTGTAGCCAAGATACTATCTGTCTGTCTGATTTACTTTACTAACTTTTATTTTGAATATATGTCATATTATTCTACAGTTACGTTGTTAAACACATGTCAAGGTACTGAAGATCTGGAAGTGATAATCAGCATTTGGCCAGTTGACAATCTCGATTGTGACGATATGATCTGACACAAAATAGGCTTACTGAAATGCTGAAAACTCATTATTCAACTCCGGGAATTCTATTACCGTGTTTACTGTATTATGCTAGGCTAAAGTTACTAACTTGTCAAGAGACTGGCTTTTGCTATACTCTTAACCTCGTTATCCGATCAACGGACAAAGCTCGGTCAAGATCTCCAGCTATTTCTCCCAACTGCATTCACATGTCAATTAGAACTAAATACACCAATATTATAAAAGAAAAACTGTCACTTTTGATATATTTATAGCCCAAACTTTGGCCTAATCGAAAGACGGTCAAAACTTCAGTTATTTCTCGAAAGTCCGGAAAGGGAGAAGTATTCACTTTAAGGCTAGGAGCACATTGACACTAATTTGGAGCAATTCCACTTACCTTAGCCTGATAGAACGACGATTTGTCAGCCGAAATTTCACGAAACTAAATCCATAGGAATGCTCGCTGCTGCTCAATACCTCGGTATCTGAGGTTAATTTGAATTTGGACTATGTTTGTCGGCGTAATCGAGCGATAATTTTCAAAAACCTTCGTACTCATCTCTATGTTTTCACAGCTTCTCTGAAATTATCTGATATTAATAACTTAAACCGAAGTTGGAGGCTTTATATTCTTGGGCCTAGTCAAAGCCAACGTGTCACGGAGCCAACGCGGAGGCTCCTCCGTGACACGCGGCTATCGCAGAGGGGCTCGCCCCACTTCCTTCCCGCGATGGTTCGACAGTGCTTCGGGTCCAGCCTTTTCTCGGGATATTTTTCTAGCATATGTATGGTTTTCAAATACTCTTAACCAACACGCGAATAGGGCCATCTATGACTTGGGAATTTACGGGTGTAACAGACATGCAATTTCATAATTCATCGTTAAGATTGACGTTTCATGTGTAACAAGAATACAAGCTAAGATCGCCAAAATCAAAATAAATCAAAAAGGAGCATGTTGAGGAAAAGAAATTTTCTCCTGCAGCAGCACAATGCAGAGTCAAGATTGAATTTTTTTAAATATTATTTTCTATAAAAAGAAAAAATCACTATGAACTAGAAATCAAAACAAACATATTAATCCATCAAACAATACCAAGTTACACCAACTTGAGATAGAACGAAATAATTATACGACTATAGGTATAGCAAATTATTTTGCCAAGTGATTAAAGAAGCACCAAAGTTTAAAGTCTAACTTACTTCTTAAATTACAACTTAAGAATTCTTTTCAATAAATATCAATTTCATTCTCGAGTCCCCGCATCAGCTCAAACTACACAAAAATGAGCGAATGGTCAAAAACCTCTTCCTACAGATAAGCTTTAATTTAGCATACAGCCAAAACGCGTCAGAAGGTTGACCTAAAAAGTCAACTTGTCAACAAGCAGAATTCTCGAACCATGACCACCAACGAATTCTCCTTCATGAGAGGATTCCAGGATAATATTAAAAATTGGATTTTGATAACATTTTTCCTTTCAAATCAATGATTTAGATTGGAGAACCCTACGGCTAAACTTTCTCAATTTCTCATAATTTCTCCATGTTTCCACCATACACATTTGTTCATAATCACATCGATAATCTCTACAGAAAAGTTGAGAATCATTACTGTGATGCTTGGGATAAAACTGTATTTTTCTCATCTCTTTTCTTCTCTTTTCTCCCTTTATTTTCTTTCTTCTATTGTATTTTCTTTTCAGATCTGCCTTTTCTTTCCTACGGTTTCGACATTTTCTCACGTATGATGGCAAAAGTTAGTATTTAGTTCCTTCCTTTTTATCCTTTTGGGCTGGCTCACTTACTTATTTATTTTTGTATTCCTCGTGCATGCCATCATCACCACTTGTAACGTCTATTTTATTATACGTTTTAAATTTTTTAGATTGTTAATTTTAAATGTAAAGTGATTTTTCGTCATTTTTAAGTAAATAATTTTCTCTACTCGAGCCATTTAATACATAATTTACAAAATTATTGTAAGAAATATCCTAATAGGAATTGAAATTCTACAAAATTTCTTCAAGGAATAAAGAAGAAGAGAGAGAACCTCAACATTTGAGAAGCATCGCCCCACACAAATTTCATTAAAAATTGAAGGGTCTTTGCAACTTATAAATTGTTGATTAAAAGCCCAAGAGAGAACTTGAAAGAATTGAACCACTTGAAAGTGAAACACCAGTACATCCTCTCTTCCAATTTCTTGCAACCCTTACACTCATCCCTCATTCTGCCAAATGAATAAAATTTACAGAATAAAACTATTAATTAGTTTATCTTATAGTGTTTTTTACGTTATTTTTAAGTACACTAGTTTCTCTACACGTGCGTTGCATGTATAATTTAAGTTGTATAGACATAATTTTGTTAAATAATATCTACCTAATAAGAGAAATGTACAGTAAATATGTCATTAGAGCCTATTCAATGAGATTCAATTCAAACTGGCCTACTTTTATTTTCTAATTAGTGTGCTAAATCATTTTTTGACAGAATATGAAACTTCTTCTCAGATGAGGCGCTTCTAATAAAACACTAAAGCATCAATCTGGGAGTTTGTACTATACTTAAATATCAACAAGTCATATTCCTCAAGGGAATGAGTGTACGTGAATTTTTTCCATCTATGTTTGAGGAATAATGTATCTCTATTTGCAAATAATCCTACATTCCATGTTGCATAACTTGGAACTTTGAAGGCTAACGTTTGCTATCTTTACTCCCAAATTATTGGCAAATTAGTACTTCATAATTCATTATTAAGATTGTTGTTTCATGTATAAAAAGAACACTAGCAAAGATCGCCAAAATCCAAATAAATAAAAAAATGAGCATGTTTAAGCAGAGAAAGTTTTCTATCAGCGGCCGCACTTCATCAAAATAATGTTACACATCAAACTGGGGATAATTATAAGAATATAGGTATAGAAAATTATTTTTGGATGAGTTGTTAAAGGAGCCGCCACTTAGTTGCTGATAAAAAGCCCAGAGAGTTCCTTTTTCGGATCCCTTTTATGCTTGTACTAGAAAAAATAAAAAGAAGATAAAATTGCAAGAATTAAAATATTTGAATAATTGAACATTTGTTATTTACTTAGTAAGAACTAACTTGGTTGAAAAAAAACTGATTATAAACTTGAGAGAAAGAGAGAAAAACTTGAAAGTTTAGAGAGTATCAACAAAAAGAGTACTGGAGTGGAAAATGACAACAAATTTTGCAATCTTTTGGGATTTTCCTTTATGAGATTTTTGCTGACCGTTCAATATTTTATATTTATTTGTGGATTAATTTGAATTGCTTAACGTGAGGTCCTATTAAAATGAGAAAAATCAATGAGGGTGAGTTTCTTCATTTTCAAAATTAAAGTCTAAAACTCTAATTTTAATTAGAGATCTTATCAATCTTTGCTATATTTTTACTGAATTTCGTTTATCATTCTGCTGCACGCCACCATCATCACTTTTCATGTCTTTATTTTCTTTTTTAAAAAACAATATACCTTGGAATATATTATGATATTAATTATTTTAACTTATATTGCTCTTTATGTAATTTTTAAATATTCTAGTTTCTCGGCAGGTACATTGCACGTACATTTCGAGTCATATATTATTAACCTTTATAGAAATAATATTAAAATAAAACTCTGATGTCTTTTTTTATTGAATAATTATCTTAAATATAACATTATACACAATAGCTAAAACTAATAACACTAAAAATGTTAGAAGAATTATGAATCAAATGATGACACTAAGAATACAAATTTTTGAATACCATTTCAACACTTGTTGCTTTATTATAAAAGAAAATTTCTAAAAGTGGTTGATAAATTGACATACCAAGAATAAAACTTTTGTAACAAAAACCACTTCCAAAGTTAACCAATAGAGATATCATCAATGTCTTTGTATTTGTGAGTGTATTTTCAATCATCACTAATTATGCATGCCACCATTGTCATGTCTTTTCTAAGTTATACTTTTAAATTATTTTAAGCTATTAATTATGTCATTTTTAAGCATACTAATTCTGACTCGTATGCTGAAGCATATATATTCAGAGTCATATAATATTCACTTTTATTTTGAAGCATACTAATTGAGGAAATATGAAGATTTTTTCTCACATGAGCTCTTCCACTCAAACATTAAAATATCAATCAACGAGTCCCCATGGTACAAAAATATAAAAAAGTCATCTTCCTTGAGGGAATGAGATAAATTCTTTCTATCTATATTGGAGGATTAATGTATCTTCATTCTCAATCAACTTACATTCCATACCACACCAATTGGACCATTAAGACTAACAGAACCTGCTAGTTTTGGTCCCAAATTGTTGGAAAATTTTTGAGGAATGACATGCAATTTCATAAATCATCGTTAAGATTGAAGTTTCATGTGTAACAAGAATACAAGCTAAGATCACCAAAACTAAATAAATAAAAAAGGAGCATGTTGAGGAAAAGAAATTTTTTGTCCTGCAGCAGCACAATGCAGAGTCAAGATTTGAACTTTGAGATATTATTTTCTATAAAAAGAAAAAATCACTATGAACTAGAAATCAAACAAACATATTAATCCATCAAAACAATACTGTTACACCAACTTGAGATAGAACGAAATAATTATACGACTATAGGCATAGCAAATTATTTTTGACTGAGAGATTAAAGGAGCCTTGTCACTTATAAGTTGTTGACAAAATGCCTAGAGAGAACTTGAAGAATTGAACCACTTGGAAATGAGACCAATACTTTTTTTCTTCCCACTTATTTCAACTTCACTCAATCTCTCATTTTGCTAAAGGAAAAAAGAATTGAAAAAATAGGGATAACAAAAGAACTCCTTTTTCAGATCCCATTTTGCATGCACTAGAAGATAAAACCAAAAATAAGAAACATATAAATCTGTAAAAATTCAATTTTTTGATGAATTGAACATTTTGAGTAATTAAGATCTCACTTGGTTGTAGATTTCTTGATTATAAAACTTGAGAGAAAAGACAGACTCTAAAGTCTAGAGAGTATCTACGTAAGGATAGGAAAACTCGAGTTTATCAAGATGGTGATAAGTTTAGTAACCATTGATATTTATTTTTGGAAAGTTTTGTCGACCATTCATTATTTTATATTTATTGGCGGACTTATCTGAATTTGCGTAATATAAGAGCCTATTAAATGAGAAAAATGCAATTCTGGGTGAATTTCATATTTTAAAATTTGAGTTCATAAAGTCTAACTAGTGATAGAGATCTCATCAATCTTTTCATGTTCCAAATTACCCCCTAGACGTGATTTAAACCTAGAACATACCAGGCGAACTGAATTTTCATACATTAACAATTAATTCATAACATTAAATAAATCATTATAAGTACCCCAACAATATTATAATTAATTATGAAATTGTTAATATCTAGAAATATTAATTTGAAACTTTTGCCCAGACTCCACACAAGACCATAAAGCATCTAAGAGAATTACGAAAGAAAAGATATTAATGAAAAGTGATGAAGACTCTCTTTTAAAAGCTTCCATGAACAATGGCGGTTCACTCCTCAACAACGATCAACTCAGCAAACTTGTTGGCTAATAGCTTCATTGACACCAATAGTATCTGAAATGAGCATGCAGGTAAGGAGTGAGTTATATGTAAATATAACACAATAAGATTCTCGATCAACCATTTTAATACCCCTAGAACTTGTGATAGAAAATACAACCACAATGAGCAAAAAAATATTTCATAAGGTAGTACTCAATGAAGTCCAAACAAATGTTCACAAGATCACTGTATATCTCAACACAAGTCACACTCAAGACATATCATACAACAGTGAAAGAGATCAACCTAAAACTGACTAGTCCTCGGCAAAATATATAAGGCCCCAGAAGTATACCATGACAGCAAGTACAAGACCCCTAACATATTAAGGCAACATAGATATGCCTCATGAAAGCACATGTATTCCCCAAGTAACTATATCACAATAGCAAAGGAACAATATCCAACACCCCAACGCCATAGCACGAGACCAAGCGACACCACAGATCAATTATTAAATAATTTTAAAAAAAAATATTTTTCTCAAAATAACATATTTGTGGTTGGTTAAAGACCACAAATTTTGTTGGTTAAAGATCACCGATTCTGCCTAGTACACGCTTATTCCAACACATGGACCAGATAGATAAAAAACATATAGAATTTTTTTAAAAAAAAAACAAGCACTAAAGTTTAAAGTCTCACTTACTTTCAAATTACAACTTAAGAATTCTTTTTCAATAAATAGAAAACTTCATTCTCGAGTTCCCGTGATCACCTCTACTACAATTCAAAATAAGTTTAGAATAATCAAAAAGCCCTCCGATAGATGTTTTCTAATTTTTAACACAAGTCAAACTCACGGTCAGAAGGTGGACTCTAAAAGTCAACTCTTGTAAACATGACAGAATTCGAACCACATTCACCAACAGATTCTCCTTCATGGGAGGACCGTAGGAGAATATTAAAATTGGATTTTGATAATATTTTCCTTTCAAATCAATGATTTAGATTGAGAACCCTAGGGCTAAACTTTCTCAATTTTTCATAATTTCAATGTTTCCACCATAAAATTTATTCATAATCACAATGATAATCTCAGAGAAAAGTTGAAAATCATTACCGTGATGTTTTGGGATGAAAATGCCTATTTTTCATCTTTTTCTTCTATTGTATTTTCTTTCCGTTTTGCGTTTTCTTCTCGCATGATTTCTAGATTTTTCTCACGTTTGATGGCGGTTAGTATTTAGTTCCTTCCTTTTTCCCATTTTTGGCTTTTGCCCACTTATTTATTTTTCTTTTATTCTGCATACCATCATCACCAGTTGTCACGTCTATTTTGTTATATGTTTTAAATATTTTAGATTATTAATTTTAAACGTAAAGTGATTTTCTGTCATTTTGGCAAACTATTTTCTCTTACACGCTATTGCACATGTATGTTGAGTCATTTAATACATAATTTAGAAAATCATTCTAAGAAAAATACAAATAGGAATTGAAATTCTGCAAAATTTCTTCAAAGGATAAAGAAGAAGAGAGAGAACCTCAACATTTGAGAAGCATCACGTAACAAATGTCATTGAAAACTCGAAGGGTCTTTGCCACTTACAAATTGTTGATCCAAAAGCCTAGAGAAAACTTGAAAGAATTGAACCACTTGAAAGCGAAACCAAGACATCCTCTTTCCAATTTCCCGAAAGTCTTACGCTCATCCTCATTTTTCCAAATGAATATAATTTAGGAATAAATCATTTATTAGTTTATCTTATAGTGTTTTTTACATTATTTTTAAGTACACTAGTTTTCTGCACGTGCAAGTTGCACGTATAGTTTTTTAGTTGTGTAGTATATAATTTTGTTAAATAATATCAATCTAATAAGAGAAATGTAAAATAAAAATGCCATCGAGCTGTTAAATGAGATTCAACTAAAGAGGACTTACTTTTGATTTTCCAATCAGTGTGCTCACATTTTTTGACAGAATATGAAACTTCTTTCTCGCTACGAGGCACTGCCAATCAAACACTAAAACATCAACTGGAGTTTGTACTATACATAAATATCACCAATCAAACACTAAAGCATCAATCCGGGAGTTTGTTCTATACTTAAATATCAACAAGTCATATTCCCCAAGGGAATGAGTGTCCATGAATTCTTTCCGTCTATGTTTGAGGAATAATGTATCTCCATTTGCAGTCAATCGTACATTGCATGTTGCATAAATTGGACCTTGAAGGCTAACAAGGCTTGCTAGCTTTTCTTCCAAATTATTGAAAAATTAGCAATCTAAGTAATTCATTATTAAGATTGTTGCTTCATGTATAAAGAACACTAGAACATTTCCAAAATCCAAATAAAAAAAATGAGCATGTTTAAGCAAAGAAAGTTTTCTATGTTCATGGCTGCACTCCATCAAAATAATATTATTGTTACATCAACCCGGATAGAATGGGATAATTAAACAACTATAGGTATAGAAAATTATTTTTGGATGAGTGACTAAAGGAGCTTCGCCACTTAGAAATTGCTGATCAAATAGCCCAGAGAATTCCTTTTTTCAGATCCCTTTATGCTTGTACTAGGAAAAAATAAAAGAAGATAAAAATTCAAGAATTAAATTATTTGAAGAATAGTAACATTTGTTATTTACTTAGTAAGAACTAACCTGGTTGAAAAAAAGCTGATTATAAACTTGAGAGAAAGAGAGAGAACTTGAAAGTTTAGAGAGTATCAACAGAAAGAGTACTGGAGTGGAAAATTACAATAAATTTTGCAATCCTTTGGGATTTTCCTGCCACGCGCCGAGCCTACACCCTAGACGTAACATGTACTTGAAGCCACCGACCCTAAGTCAACCCCTGGTCTATCATACACTAGCATTTTGAGTAACATGCACATCAGAAGTTTTAAATAACAGATTTAATTTATTTAAGAAAATGTAAAGACTAAAAAGTAGAGAAAGAAATAATATATCTCGAATTTCAATTTTGAAAGACAAGTCTAGTCTCAAAGTTAATTCATCGAGGAGAGTTGTCGGACAGTCTCCGCTAACTCTAACGCAACAAAACCATATCCAACTGAAGTAAATAAACAAATCTCTCAAATGAAGAGGACTCACACTCTGATCTGCCGAAATGGAATGCTCTAAAACTGAAGTAACTATCTGTGCTAAATCTCGAGAACCCGTGCCTGTATCATGAAATGTTACAATATGAAAAGCATGTGTCAGTACTTTGAATGTATTGAGTAAGTGGGAGAATCATACTGAATATTAAGTTTGAACTAAAATGATATGTCATGACCACAGGTAAGCTGAACTAAACTACTGATATAATCTGAAAAAGGTCAAGACGACCCTATTTGATGGTCAAGGACATGCCCCGAGCCCGAAACACCGAATCTAAGATACTGCATCGATTGAGCTGCTTATTCATATACTGGATTAGACTGACTTATGGAAGAGTCTATAACTGGAATATAACCACGTGAGCTAGACGTGGAGTCCGATGTATACACCTCACCAGAGGATCCAATATACCCCGCCAGGTATAAAGGCATGAAATGGTGATCACAAATGACCCAATATACCTTGCTAGGGTATAAAGGCATGAACTGGTGATCACAAAAATGTCTGGGGTTAATCAGGCCAAGGAATACTGTAACCTACGCTGGCAACATAGTTGTAGGAACCTGGGTGCGCTAGAACCCCGACTCGCTCGGTGCTAAGTTCTACTCCCACCGGAAAATAAATCAACTACTAAGTTGATAGCTCGAACCGGGCCTAAGACTAGTTAGGGATGAATAGATGCATGTACCATAAGAGCCTTATTGGACTAGATTCTGAAACTGGGTTCTAAGACTGATCAGAGCTACTTATCTGGAAGCATCGTAACCGTCTACAGAACTACTAATAACTGAACTGGTGTCCTAGGGCTGGTCAGAGCTGTAACTAAATGTCATGATCACCTAATGGACCAAATAACTAAATCTGAATCTGGAGTCTGAAAATTGGGAAGCACCACTGACACCTCAAAATTTAACTGTAATCAAACGGATCAGTTGACATTTTCTAGACAACACTGAGGTTGCTAAAATCTGATTGAAGCTAGACTGACATGATTCTGACTGAGACTAGACTAATAGAGTTTTGTGTTCTAACTGACTAAATTACTAAGAAGCTAATAGAGAATTTCTTTCAACGTAATAAAGCCATTATAATTCAAGTGGGATAATTACCCAACATATACACAATGCAAGACAATTTCTAGGAATTCAACCCAAAGCATTTTTCGTTCACTAGAGGGAATTTAACAAGTAAAATCATTACTCAAAAATTAGGGCTCAAATTCACTTTTGTAATAATATTGACAATTTGATGAGGAACTGATGAAGATTATTTTAACAGTAAGTATAAACATCGTTCTGAGTGAAATCAATGAACAATAAACATGAATTCTTCATACTGAAAGCTCAAGGCTGAAAATGATAGAAGAAATTGAGAAAGGCTTGGGGACGCAAGGGAAGGACATTTCCCTTGCTAAAACTTCCCACATACCTGGTGACGAATTCCCTGAAGAAGAGAGGACTTGGACTGCTGAGATGAATGAATAACTCCTAAGTCTTGCTAGAGAGTTTCTTGGGAGAACCGTCGATGAAATTCTGAGTGTAGACGTGAGAATGAGGGAGAAAACCGCTCAAACCCTCTAATAGTTCTGAATTTAGGATCAAAATGATGTAGTTTAGGGACTAAGTAGATAGGAGATTACTAAAATAACCCTAGTAAAATTCTAAAAACTAGTCGACGGGGTCTCAACAGGTCACTCAACGAGTCGTTGGTTGAGACCATGATTCATTGGGACCTCTCGTTAGGTCTACTGCCCGGATTCACTAAAGTCACCACGATGGACTCAATGAGTCGTGGTCACTCCACATTGTCTCATTATAGGGATTTAATGACAAGTCTTGTAATGGGTGACTTAACGAGTCATCTGCACTGATAACGATATGTTGCACACACTCGTCAAGTACACTGGACAACTATATATAATACCAACTAGAGCCTTCACAAGAGTTACCTAACGGGTCGTAGTTAGTGACCACAACTCGTAAGGTCCCTTATTGGGTACACTGTCTCCTTCCTTTGAAATCTCTAGCCTCCTTCTCACGGCTTACCTAACGAATCGTGGGGTCACCTAACGAGTCGTTAGGTGGGTCGTGCTGCAATATTTCTGCAGTTTTTCAGATTTTCTGAATTAAGTCCTGCATATTGATTTTAAGCTTTCGGGGCATTACAATATCTCCCCCTTAGAAACATTCGTCCTCGA
>JACEIK010010334.1:0-43227 GCA_018107945.1 Datura stramonium
TGGACTTAACTTCAACAACCAAAGAGGAATCTGACCCACTTTGCATCACCACTCCACCCTCAGCTGAGTCAACCAACTGCACCCCTAACCGAGCTAGTCTATGAATATCCTTCACTAATTTCTTTTTGCCTTCCTCAACATGAGCCACGCTACCCATAGACACTCTACTTAGGGCGTCAGCCACCACATTGTCTTTGCCTGGGTGGTATAGCATGCTCATGTCAAAATCCTTAGGAGCTCTAACCACCTTTTCTGACTAAGATTTAGGTCCTTCTAACTGAATGCATACTGAAGGCTCTTGTGGTCGATGAAAACATCCACGTGAGCCCCGTATAGATAGTGTCTCCATATTTTCAACATAAACACCACTGCTACCAACTCCAAGTCATGAATTGGATAATTCTTCTTATGAACTTTGAGTTTTCTGGAGGTGTAAGCTATCACCTTGCCCCGCTACATCAAAACGAAACCAAGTCCAACTCTTGAAGCGTCACAATATACTACAAATCCATCTGATCCTTTCGGTAGGGTCAACATTGGAGCAGTAGTAAGTCGAGTTTTTAATTCCTGGAAACTCTTCTCACACGCATCTGACCACTGAAATTTCACCTTCTTTTGAGTTATCCTAGTCAGAGGGGATGCTATAGAAGAAAATCCTTCCACAAAGCGTCGGTAATAACAGTCCAAACCAAAGAAACTTTTGATTTCAGTTGGGGAGGTAGGTCTGGGACAATATCTCGTTGCTGCTATCTTTTGAGGATCAACCTGAATACCCTCACCCAAGACCATATGACCCAGGAAAATCATGGAATTCAACCATAATTCGCACTTGCTAAACTTGGCGAACAACTGGCGGTCTCTGAGTGTCTGAGCACTATCCTCAGGTGATTAGCATGCTCTTCTTCATTTCTGAAGTATACCAGTATGTCGTCGATAAATACAATGAAGAACATATCCAAATACTACTTGAAGACTTTGTTAATCCTATCCATAAAGGCTGCAGGGGCATTAGTTAGTCCGAAGGACATAACCGCAAACTTATAGTGACCATACCGAGTCTTGAAAGCTGTTTACGATATGTCACACTCTCTGACTCTTAACTGGTGATACCCTGACCTAAGATCTATTTTGGAGAAACAGTTGACTCCTTGAAGCTGGTCGGACAAGTCGTCAATTCTGGGTAGGGGATACCTATTCTTGATTGTGACCTTACTCAACTAATGTTAATCAATGCACATTTTGAGGGTACCGTCTTTCTTTCGCACGAATAGCACTGGAGCACCCCAGGGAGAGATGTTGAGTCTGATAAAACCATTATCAACAAGATCTTTTAGCTACTCCTTCAACTCCTTAAGTTCAGTCAGAGCCATTAAGGAGGGACGGAGATGGGCTAAGTATCGGGAATAAGGTTTATACCAAAATCAATTTCCCGTTCAGGATGAACTCCGGGAAGACTTCGGGGGAACACATCTGGAAATTCACTAACAACAAGGATTGACTGGATAATTGGGGTCTCAGAGTCGGAATGCCAATTAAATCTGCAATAGTCCAACCAATTGCTCAAATGCGCTTATTTAAAACTGCTAGCAATGCTTCTACTTGCCACTCTTCTAATTTAGCAGAAATGATCACTGGAAAGGTTTCATTTACACCAAGATATGCATACTTCAAGTGAGCGACTAGAGGTGTAAGTTCCAACATCGGAGGTTCAATGATTGATGGTTGTGATAGGGGAGTTTATCGATTTTTTAGATCAAGATCAAGCTTCTTTGATTGGTAAGAATAGGACCCTAGTTCTATGAAAGCATGGCACATTTCGTCAAACCCCTCAATGCTCTCGCTATCGTGATGCAACAAGACCGCTTCTAGTGTCTCCTCGAAGAAATCAATAGATCCATGCATTATAATCAATTCTAAGACCAATTAGTCAATACCCAATCAATTCTAAACACCTATCATTCGCACACACCTCCAAAAGAGAATTTAGCTACTTATAATTAGGGAAAGAGAAATTATACCAAAGAGGAATTTCTCAAAACCATTCATATTAAGCAATTAAAATCACTTCCATCTTTGTATTTGCAACAATGGTGTTTTCTCACAAGGAAGATGAAGAAGAAAGTATAAAATTGTCCTCTTTATATAAATATTGCTCCTCTTCAATGTTGTATATACAAATGGGATAAAAATCTACATATGGTCCTTTTACACAGATCTCCAAAACGCCCTTGAAAGCTTCTCAAGTACGTGCTTGCCTTCTGGGATGATTTCTCCCTTCGAAAGAGATGTGGCCCACTTGTTGTGGGTACCTGCGTTTCACAAGTGTGGACTTGTAGAACGCAGGTATGTCAACAGGTCTAGGGCAGTGTTCTCTCACTTCATCCTATGCAGCACCTGCAGTCCGCAGATACCAACTTTCGGCACGCAGGTCTATTTCTAGAAAACTTCCAACTCCTCCTGTGTGGCACCTGCTAAATGCAGGTACTGACTTGTGGCACGCATGTCACCTATTTTTCCTCCAGTAGATTGCTTTAAGTTCAAATCATTCATCTTCTTTGTTTCAAAGAATGCCTACACATAAGAGAAGAAAATGCATAAAATCCTTCTAAATTGCGTTAAAACACAGAAATAACTCATGCTTAAAAGCCAAATGAGTTGGTAAATCACCAAATCACTATATATCACACGTTGGCACTCCTAGGACACCGGTAAAAGGTTGGGCAGAAGGACTGTTAAAAATTCTCCATTTTTAAATAAGTGCATGAAGTAAGATGGAGGTAAGATGTAGTTTAATAGTTTGAACTCGACATCATAGGAAACTCTTACACCTACATCACCCAAAGCCGTTTGGGGATGAACGGTTGTTTAATTGGTATTCGATGTAATGAATCGTCCGCTCATTATAGAACTTTGGCAACATGATGCATAAGAATTAAAAAGTTTTATGGGGATAATTTTGTTTTTGGGATAAAAAGTATAAGATAAGTAATTAATGAAAAGGACAGAGTTAAAATAAAAGTGGGCTCAGGCAGGAAAAACCACTATAGTGAGCTATATTTCTCCATAGCGGGACTGCCGCAATGAAACAAGGATCGCTGCAGTGGAAGATGCGAATCAGAATTCCGTGTTTCAATTTATTTTATGACCTAGTTCCTATTCTAACAAGGATTAATTATTAAAAATGCCCTAGGGTAATGTTTGGGTATCTAACTAAGAAAAGAAAAGGGTAGCTCTCAAAAAACAAGACTTCACCCTCCATTTTCTAAATCCTCATAAAGAATGTTGAGTTAGGAGCAAGAAACGAAAAACCTCCACCAACCTCATAGCAGCAACTTGGCACCCAGGTAAGTTATGAATTACCTTTGAGTTAGAATTTGATTGGTGAATCGTATACGTGTATCAATGAACCTTTAAGTCCATCAGTTAACCAACCTCGAAATCNTGAGTTAGAATTTGATTGGTGAATCGTATACGTGTATATAATTAATGGTTATATTCATATATACATATACAAGGCATAAAGTAAATGACTTTAGTATAAAGAGGGTGGATTATTATTTAGTAATGTGATTATGAATTGATTAAAATTATATTGATAATAATAAGGGATGGAGGTTGTAAGACATAGGTCATGTGTATTATTGATGGATATATTCTTCATAGTATTTTCGTTGTGGTTATGAAGAGATGAGTGGTAGTAAGGATTCTGTCTTTAAAAATGAATTCAAGAGATGAGTGGTAGTAAGGATTCTGTCTTTAAAAATGAATTCAAAGGAAAGAAAGAATGGTTATTAGTGTAGACTCGTGATTAACTAATTGTGAAATTAAAGATAAGTTTGGAAAAGAATAAATACCGATTTATTTTGTGTAAGTTACTACTGAGATAATAATTATGATAGTTAAGATGATACGCTCCCGAGTAAAATCACCTTAAAATAGAAATCGTAATATTAGTGTGAGAATTCATGATGTAGATGATTAATGAATGGGTAAGACCTTATAGATTCATGTTGGAATGATTGAACCGATAAATGATTGAGATCACATTGTTGTACATACTTATTTGTGATAGTGATTATCGTGACTTGACTATGTTGTGAAAATTGTTAAGACTGTGAATATGATTCATGATTTGGTGTACAATTATGATAATCAATGTATACCTGCTGTTATTATCTTGTGAGATGGCTGATTTTAGAAAATATACTATGATATGTTAACAATAATTGAATAATACCCCATTATTCTAATAGGAGAGGGTCATGTCTAAGGGAGCATGCAAATGAGCGGTTGTGAATGTGATGCTTGAATAACATACCATTATTATGAGATGAGTGGCTCATGCCTCTGGTGAGCATCCATGTGAGCGGATAGTGATATGAGTGGCTCGTGCCCGAGGTGAGCCTCCGGGCAACCGATTACAGTATGAGTAGCTCGTGTTCGAGGGAAGCATCTGGACGAGCAGATGAGTGAGAACGAGTATCACACCGATATGGTACATAAATTTTTAGAGTCCCCTATAGGTCATTACTGGAAGGAAAAATATAAGACCCTCTGGCATATGTGTACAGATGTGTGACAGATATGTGATTCGATTGACCATCGATTAGAGATTGATATGTGATCACTGAAGCACCTATTTAAGTTCATTGGATTTGTTGTCCATGTTTAGTCAATAGTTGCCTTTTGTTCTCACATAATAAGCAATATTTATGGATTTAGTGGTAAAATGAACTTGCGCACCGCACACCTACACACTACTAGGGAAAGGTCAGATTTCATAGCGCTAGTGCCTTTTGTTGCTTTAGTGCTATCACATATGAGGCCTATAATCCTTGGACCAACTAAGGACAATAATCTCCCAGAGGGTCAATAAACACCATCCAATGACATTCTTCTAACATTGCTATGATGTTAGGGAAATTATTTCTCACCCTGTGCAGGATGAAATTTTTTTCTTCATTGAATCTCCTTTAGTTCCTGCCCTCAAACAATATCTCTTTCATACCGAGGACAACACCAAAGAAAAGAGTTTCTTCACCCTTCTTCCTCTAGATTTTAGCCATTCTTTTCTCCATCTCCGTTGATTTTCACATTGCTTTCTCTAGCTTTGCATTGGAGGAGGACTCAATTTCCAATGGATGTTTTTCTTGTGCATTGGATGGTTTATGGGTCTTTCTAGTTATTGTCTGCTTTCAATTTAGGGATGCAAGCTTCGCCTTAAAGTCATCCTAAAAATGATCCTTAGGACACTTGAAGTATGTTAATTTTGTGTTTTTCTATGTATAATACATAGAAACGAATGATAGAAATGAGAAAACAAAAAGAGACTACAGGATATGTACAGACAAATATAACAGAAGATGACAATATGCAAGCCACATATCACAATATGCGCCACATATGGGGTGTGTATTTAAGATCCAAAAGTTGGAATGTCACGACCCGAGTTCATACCCTAGCCGTAACACGGGACAAGGAACCCCGAAAGGCTCCAAGTCGACCTATGGCATAATCATAGCATACACTTAACATCAGATATGACTAAAAACATAAATGAGCGGAAGAAAATAATAAGAATCTAATATGACCCATAAGGAAAATGTAATAACACTTAGATACATAGTTGAAACTGTCTAGACAAGTCTGAAAGTCTTCTACTAAACTAATGAGTTGCTGGGACAAGCCCCCAGCTAACTCCCAAAGTCTGAAAACTGAAACATAATAAAAAAAGAATATAAACCACGTACTCGGAAGATGAGGACTCACCACTAGCAACTCGGAGAGGGAGGAGCGTATCTAGCCACGCGGCCGAACCTGGAGACCTGAATCTATATCATGAAATGATATAGCACAAGAGGCGTGCGGTCAGTACTTGGAATGTATTGAGTATGCAGGAACCGAAACTAAACTAACTCATAATATATATAGAAGGAAGTAATGTAAAACATATGAATAGAAATATAATTGGAATGAGATACGACAATCTTATATGAGATTCACATATTCAATTAACATAACCACATTATAAAGACATACATTATTATAGTAACTATTGATGTGAAAAATTTGTAATCGAGAATAATACAAAAGTATGATGCCATGATTGATATCAAGAGGGTCCCTGCCCGTCTAAGGGGGAGTCCCTGATGGTTGAAGGGAGCGTCCCTGACTATCAAAGGGAAACATTCTCTACTAAAGAGAATCCCTAACTGTCAAAGGGAGAGAGAAGGCTCTGATTTAGAGGGTCACTGGCTAAAAATAAGTCCTGACCAACTAAGATAAGACACACTCCACTAACGACTAGGGATGTGAGTCCCAACTGGCTAAGAGAAGATATACTCCACTAACGACTAGGGATGTGAGTCCTGACCAACTAAGAGAAGACGTACTCCACTAACGACTAGAGCTAATCAAAATTATTACAATTAATCAGAGACAAGAACTTTCACCACTCTCATCTTGACATACTCATTTTTAAAAGGATTAGAGCTATCTTTTAATAGGCACAAGCTCAACAAGTTGACATATTAGTCACAGGCTTTATCATCATGATTTGCATTATCATAGAACCAATTTCCTCATTAGCTTTAACCTCTCACCCCAAACAAGCATGCTATAAATTCGTACTAGCATTATTCTACCATGGCATTTCAATTCCGAATTCACCTCATTCAATAGGTAATATATGATCATACATGGTTTATAAAACTCAACCATACTCTATCAAGATGCATGACTTCGTTTATTTAGGTTTACAAATATTTCACACACTTGTCATAATCACTCCTTTTATGAACTCTCTAGCCACGGGCATTTTAGATTCTAGGATTTTATAAAAACAATTTTAGTGAGGAAAAAATATAGAATCCGCCCAAGCTTCATAGTTCAACAATATAGATGCAATCTAGTCATGCCTAATCAATTAAATCTAAAACATGGTGATGATATAAAATTTACTTCAATTACACAAGACCACAACTCCTACTCAACCCAACATGATCATCAATATCATAATCAAGTCATTAGGATTAATTATACAATATTTCCACACTTCCATCATGATCATGAATTTCTATGATAATCAAGGGAGAAATGAACAATTCCCATTCAATACTCAAATTAATTTAGGAAGAATATACTACACACATACATACTCAACCTATATTTCATAAATCAAGATAACCCATCAATAAATAACCAATTAAATTTATAATCGCAGTAGGTATTAGCATATAAGAAAAATAAGGAAGAATTTACCCTTTTTACAAACCTTATATCATGCTTTTCTAGAATTATCGAAATCGGTATTTAATGAAAATATTTATATTTCATAAATCAAGATAACCTATCAATAAATAACCAATTAAATTTATAATCGCAGAGGTATTAGCATATAAGAAAAATAAGGAAGAATTTACCCTTTTTACAAACCTTATATCATGCTTTTCTAGAATTATCGAAATCGGTATTTAATGAAAATATTTTTTTGGGACACAAGGATGGAAGAGTATCCTTGTTGAAAAAATCCTCACGGTAGACGAAAATCCTACTGAAAATCTTCCTTGAAGCTTGAAGAATTACAAAGAAACCCTAGAGGTTTTTAGAAGAGAGGAGGAAGAAGGAGAGTTGAGAGAATGAGGGTTTAGGCATGAAAATACCTTAAAATCGTGTAAGGTAGAACCCAAAATGACGTAGTTTAGAAGGTAAAAGCGTAGGATTTTACAAAAATGCCCCTAAAGAAAACTTAAAAATATGACCGAACTGGAACCCATGACCCTCACCATGAGTCGTTGGTCCTTATCACGAATCGTGGTAACCTCTGTTGGATGAATTGGACCTCTTCAATCTTTCAAACTCTTCTAAACAATGACCATCAGACGGGTCATTGTCACCTACAATGACCCGTTGTATCCTCCATGGCTGCACTGCCCTTGACTGATGACCTGACCACGACTAACAGGATGGTTCGTTGTCACCTACAACGACCCAGTTGCAACCTCCCGTTGTTATCACTGGCCCTTCCTTCCCTTCCTACCAAAGACCGGCTACAATGGACCATCACAAGTTCCAACGGGCCCATTGTTTCCATCCGTTGCTACAACCAAAGAAACCTGAGATCTAACCCACAACCACCTATGACCACCATTTCCGGCCAACGAGTCATTACATCGGCCATGGTTTACACTCGCTACCTACGCTCCTCAAACCACAACTCCAAACAACGGATTGTGGTTTCAACCATGAGTCAAGCACCTCGTCCTGCAACTTTTCTCCGCCAAAAGAGTTTTAATTTCTATCCTCTGCTCATTCCTTAGGCCCTTTCCGGGGTATTACAACATCTCCCCTTGGAAACATTCTCGAATGCTGAAGAACATACTGAAAGATAGAAGGAAGAAGATATCCAAATATCAATCATAGCTAAGCACCAACGGAGCATTCGACATCGGACTAACCCTATTCACCAAATTCAAAATTCACATCTAGCATACTCACCATGACTCTGCTGAAAGCCGAAGAACATGAAACTAGCATATAGGAACTAGACAAAACACCAAAATAATTATTTGCCCTCTTTGGTCCGGCACGAAATCGATACGTACAAAACTTTCATTCTCAAATCATTTCTCGATGCTAAGCTGATTTCTCAATATCTAATCTAACTCGAGAGTAAGGATTTGCTAAGCACGAGTCATTCCCAATATCAAAACTGAGCACATACATGAGATAGCCTGGCTCTATTGAACTTACTAAGCAACTCTTATAGACTAAGTCGAGCTGACTAAGACCGAAAACATGAATTAACACATCAATGATTCAACACAAAAATAAGTAGTAAGGACCCATAGGGAAAGATTGGAATCATTGACTGAAATGGTTACTTCTAAACCTCAGGGACCTGCACACAGGAAAGGACACCACTTTAACTTCAATTGAAATTACAAGGGAAGTTATCTGAACTCGAAGAGAGATCATCATACTACAACCTGCAAGATCCGGAACTTACGAGCATTCTCAAGATCTAATTTATTTCTACATATTCACTATCTCCTTAGCTTAAAGTCATCATCCTAAGACTCCCTGAATCCTTCCTCAAGTCAGGCTAAGTTATGAATTCTTAACTCCTTTCACTTCTGACTTTCACTATGAGCCTTACACTAACGGCTATTCAAATCACACATCAACAATCTTTCCTACAATCACAACCGAGCTTCTTATTCAACATAGAGGTTGGCATCAAATAAAGAATAGCACAAGATTCATAACATACCTGTGGCCACTACCAGTGCCTTGCCCTTATCCTGATGGGGCTGAATAGCATAGGAGCGGCTTTGATGATGCCCGCTTATCCGGGATGAGAGAGTGCACCCGAGACGGGCGGCCATCGGAGTTACTGAAGAGGTGGCTGATAATCTACTTTCACCTCGCTTAGCCGCTGCGCAATCTCGGTGCTTATGGCCCACCTTGCTGCACCAAAAACAAACATCTGAGTCAGCCATGCATACTCCCAAATGGTGCTTTCCACATCTCATACACATAATCTCCCTCACTTTGGGCTGATAGGGAGCATTGGCCGCCGAAGGTGCTAGAGGTGATGTTTTCTGTTGGTAGTGTGAGTGATATTCGGCACTCGACCTCTGCTTGGAGAAATCTAGATCCTCCATTCCTAGCCCTCTTGGCCTCTGTATCCTTTTCTTTTACCTTTCTCTCGTCTTCCATCTCGTTGAGCAAATATTACCAAGAGTGGGAAGTCTATGTCCCCTCGTGCAACATTGAAGTCCCGCATTCTTTTTACTAAGGAATCTCGACATTCCATTCACAAACTGGCTTACTCGGGCCCGCTGGTCAGCGACCATCTACGCATACTTAGATAATCGAGTGAACTCCAGCAGTGTACTCCCGGATAGTCATGTCATTTTTTCAAGTTAATGGAATTTCGCCTTTGCCTCCTCAACTCCCGAGGGAAAAACCTGTCCAAGAAGGTTGTTATAAATTCATCCCAATCTACGAGACCCGCTTCAACACCCCACTATCTCTCCACCGACAATACCGATGTAAGCAACTCCTTTAACCGGTAGGGATGCTAAGTCCGCGCCCTATTCCAATCACTCCCATGATGTGAGTAATCTTCCGAATCTCCTCCAAAACTCATATGGGTCCTCATCCACCTCTTGACCCCAAGAACTCGGGTGGGTTCATCCGAAGAAAATCTCTTATCCTTGCCGCCGCTTCATTTACTCTGAGGAGCTCGCCAATCGCCTACCGTTAACGGCGGCCGTGGCGGAAGCGCCAACATTTGAAAGGTCAGCCGAAACTCAACATGAGTAACATGATCATCTATTGGGTCTGCTTGGGCTGGTGGTACCTGCTGGCGGATGTCATCTTCCATTCGCTCATCGGGAAGGCATTATCTTCGGAGCGTGAAAGCACGAAATGTGGGAAAGAACTATTTAGGCTTCTTACCCACGCAAGATAAGAATCATGAAGAAAAGTGAACATTCCAAATGCCTCATAGCCTCTTCGCCATAAGTGTGGCCCGCTACACACCCATGAAGAAGACTCTACGTAACGCGGCTTTCACACCCTAAGACACTCTAAAACCTCGCCTTCCGAACCAAGTTTGTCACAACCCGAGTTCACACCTCTAACAATAACACGTGGACAAGGAACCCCGAAAGGCTCTAAGTTGACCCATGGCATAACTATAGAATACACTTAACATCCGATATGACTAACAACATAAACGAGCAGAAGAAAATAACAAGAATCTAATATGAATCTATAAGACAATGTAATAACACTTAGATACATAGCTGAAATCGTCTAGACAAGTCCGGGAAGCTCTCTACTAAATCGATGAGTTATTGGGACAAGCCTTCCAGCTAACTCCAAGTTTAAATACTAAAACATAATACAACAAGAATATAAACCACGCCCGGAAGATGAGGACTCACCACAAGCAACTGGGAGAGAGGGAGGAGCGTATCTAGCCACGCGGCTGAACATGGAGACTCAAATCTATATCATGAAATGATATAGCACAAGAGTCGTATGCGGTCAAGATTTCGAATGTATTGAGTATGCAAAGGCCAGAATTCAAACTAACTCACATAATATATACAAGAAGGAAGTAAACTAACTAAACATATGAATAGAATATAATTGGAATGATATACGACAATCTTATAAGTGAGATTCACATATTCAATTAACAAAAACCACATTATAAGACATACATCATTATAGTAATCATGATGTGCAAAAGTAGTAATCGAATAATACAAAGTTATGATGTCGTGATCGATATCAAGAGGGTCCTCGCCGCCTAAGGGGAGTCCCCAGATGGTCGAAGGGAGCGTCCCTGATCATCAAAGGGAAACATTCTCTACAAAAGAGAATCCTCAACTGTCAAAGGGAGAGAGAGAGGGCTCTGATATAAAAGGTCACTAGCTAAAAATAAGTTCCGACTAACAATCGGAGAGAAGACATACTCCACTAACAACTGGGATGTGAGTCCTAACCGGCTAAGAGAAGACATACTCCACTAACGACTAGGGATGTGAGTCCTGACCAATTAAGAGAAGACGTACTCCACTAACGACTAGAGCTAATCTTAGTTACTAAAGCTAATTACAAACAAGAACATTCACCACTCTCATATTGAAACACTCATTTTTAAAAGGATTAGAGCTATATTTTAATAGGCAATGTGCTCAAATAAGTTGACATATTAGTCATAGGTTTTATCATCAGGATTTGCACTATCACAGAACCACCTCTCACTAGCTTTAACCTCTCACCTCAACATGGTATGCTATAAATTGCATTTCAGCATTATTCTACCATGGCATTTCAATTCCGAATTCACCTCATTCAATAGGTAATATAAGAACATACATGGTTTATAAAACTCAACTCATACTCTATCAAGATGCATGACTTCGTTTATTTAGGTTTACAAATATTTCACACACTTGTCATAACCACTCATTTTATGAACTCTCTAGCCACGGGCATTTTAGATTCTAGGATTTATAAAATAATTTTAGTGAGGAAAACAATATAGAATCCGCCAAGCTTCATAGTTCAACAATATAGATGCAATCTAGTCATGCCCAATCAATTAAATCTAAAACATGGTGATGATACAAAATTTACTTTAATTACTCAAGACCACAACTCCTACTCAACCTAACATGGTCATCAATATCGTAATCAAGTCATTAGGTTAGTTATATATTATTTTCACACTTCCATCATGATCATGAATTTCTACGATAATCAATGGAGAAATGAACAATTCTCATTCAATACTTCAAATCAATTTAGAAGAATATACTACACACATACATACTCAACCTATATTTCATAAATCAAGATAACCCATCAATAAATAGCCCAATTAAATTTATAATCGCAGTAGATATTAGCATATAAGAAAAATACAGAAGAATTTACCCTTTTTACAAACCTTATATCATGCTTTTCTAGAATTATCGAAATCGGTATTTAATGAAAAATTAGTATTTTGGGGACACAAGGATGGAAGAGTATCCTTTGCTGAAAACCCGCATACCTAGTAGACGAAATCCTACTCCAAAATCTTCCCTTTCTGAATCTTGAAGAACACCTAATGAAACCTCAGAATTTTTAGAAGAGAGGAGGAAGAAGGAGAGTTGAGAGAATGACGGCTTAGGGATGAAAAGCTCTTAAAATCATGCAAGGTCAAACCTAAAACGACATAGTTTATAAGGTAAAAGCATAGGAGTGACGCAGCCCGCATCGAGTGCCAATAATTTGATGCGACTTTTCACATCGAGCGTCCGCAAGTCGTACGGGTCGTGCAAGTAATATAGTGGCTCTTTTTAAGAACCGGATTGTGAAACCCACAGGGACTGGACCCATTCCTCTTACTACTCATTTCTAGTGTGTTCTTAAATACCTAAAGTGTGATTATAGACATTGATTAAGATTAATTAAGTCTAGTTTGGGTCAACGAAATATTCTGAAAGTACTCTAGGAGCAACATAGAGTTAAACCAGATAATCATGCTACAATACGATTTGTAATGGAATAAGCATGGAACTATCAATTGTTATTTTCCTATAATTAGAATTCGTATGTTCATGGTCTTTCGAGCTCTAACACGGGAAATCTAGCCTACTGCATCATTGTGAGCGAGGAGTTTGATTTTCAGTCGCGCAATCATTATGTTGTGGTTTACGGGGAAACGATTAAGGACTTTCATACGTTTAACCATTTAACTCAACTTAGCCTCACAACTACTTCTTCGAGTGGTGATGACTCCTAAGTTGGTCTTTCATAACCCTCATGTCAACCAAGCACGTGTTAGGTATATTTCTATCCAAACACGAAATCTCTCCCGGAGATTACTATCATGCCCTCACATTCTCATATCCTGACCTAGGTAATGCCTTCCTCAAGCCATACCCAAGCTAACAAATATGCTCTCATGGTGATCAATCATAAAAACAACCAACAAACCTAATGCAAGACGAAAATAACAATCAATAACTCAATTCCAAAATAATTTCATAAAATCACAATCATAATCCATGGTTTCAACCCTAGAGGAAGGGTTCTGACCATTCATGTTAGTAAAACTAACGCTAATCTACTCCTACTCTACTATTAAACTACATACTTACAAGAATTTCCAATAGATGAGAAGGGAATTTGACAAACGCTAGCTGAGTTCTCCCACTTCCCTTCACTCCTAAGCAGCTTCTAATAAAATCGTGAACAAATGGAATTAGGAGCTAAGGGTCCTATTTAGTAAATGGAGAACGTGTAATTTGGCCTATCGTGTAACGGCTCCGTGTCACAGTAGTCAAGGGAGCACCGCTCCATGACACGGAGGCATCGCGAGCTCACTGGAAATCACCACAAAAATTAGCTCGGCAAAGACTTCTGCCGCGTTGGTGCAGCGTGGCACGCTGCTTGGGAAGGCGTTGCATCCACTTCTGGTCGCGCAGCCACTCCTGCCGGGCACGTTACCACGCGCAGGTGCTGTTTTGGGCCTCCTTGCCGATGTTCGCGTGTTGATTCCGTCTCCAAGCCTTACTTCACCAACTCGAGGATTAGCTCCTCAAAAGTCATCAAAACCTACAAAACAAAGGCTAATCATGTTGGTTAGCATATCTTTACATTTATATAAAATCACATGAAAATTCTTATAAAATAACTTAGACAACACGACTAATTTAAGTTGTAAGCATATCACGGGCATGCTATTTTTGCCCGTGATCACAACCCCACACTTAAAGCCTTGTTCGTCCTCGAACAACCTTTACATATCATGCATATGGAGACTCACACATAACTAATTTAACAAGATAATTCAAGCTACGGCTATAATGATTATTTAAGATACAAGCTAAAAGTAGAGCATGCACAATTTAATCACCGAAATGAAATACACCATGTTAAGCACTCTTAACCTCAAGAATCGACTCTCAATTTAAGCAAACTCATGCGAATCAACTGATTAAGAAATCCCATTATGGATTATATCCTTCATTCAATATGCCCTCACGGAAAGAGAGTTACCCAATCACATGGAAAACAATTTTTACATCACAACATGTGTGGGTATATAAAAAAATTACACTCTCTCACAAAGAATTCACATGCTTCATGTCATGACCCATAGTCTTGCCCTTAGTGTTTTACTCCACTAATTTGAGGATGTATAAATGTAAGATCAAGTAGGACTTTGTAGGTTGTAATGTAACTCAGGTACAGGTAGGTACTATTACGCTGCACAGTGACTATCTTTCCCAAGCGCTTTCAATACATCACGCCTCATTACGAACTTCCCTTCTTACTTCACCTTTTTCCTTGGAGTAATTTTCTTTTTCCTCTTTTTTCCTTTATTTAGGCACTTTTGGCTTATTAGTAAGGAGCTCTATAAATAATTTTTCATTACTTTCTTTTCTTACTCCTTAATAATGATCAACCACTTTCACACAAGTGCACCTTTGTCCTTTCTCAACTTTCTACAACTTGCTATTTTTCATTTCTTTTCATTCCTCTCTACCTTTTACTTCAATTTTTTCTCAAGCGCTTAGGAGCTTTTGGGTCAATTTCAAGGTTAATGAAAGAAAAAGGATTAAGCTTATGTTGTAGCTATCAAAGAATAGGCTCAAGGCTCAACAGGGCTAACTAGGATTAATTTTTCAAGGTAGGTAAAACGATGGGATAAAAATTAGTTAATTCAAAGAAATGCCTAAATCATCTCCTACAACTCACATCCTTCATTTCATTTCATACACACACCAGGCAAGTTCTAGACAATCCACGATAGCATAGAATACTCAAAAACCTTACACTCATGGCACATGCTCAATTCAAGACACATTCAAAGAGACTCTTACTCAATATAATCACAAGAATTCAAACATTAAGCTTTTCAATTATATTGAGTCAAATTCAAGAGCCTAAGTGTCTCAAACAAAGTTATACCTTGCATGCTTCAACACTACATACTTGCATCTTATCATATCTAAAGACATAAAATATTACACCCATTAGTTACGGTGTCAAAACCCAACATCTATCGACTAATTTTCTCAAGACTGTAGTTCCATCCATCGTCGAAAACAGTCCCTAACTACAGCTAAAACATTATATACAGACAAAAAATAAAAAAATACAAATTTTATTCTTTTCGGTTCAAAGACCCCATCGAAAAAGAACCGAAAAGAAAACCACCTGGGTGATGAAGTCATGCTTGACTCACAAAATATTTTTCAAATTCTTTCTCATTTTTTCTAACAAGCATTACATTCACCAATAATTTGTTAAGCACAAAATTATTTTTTTCAAATTTCTCGGAAATTTCACCCCACACTCAAATCATGCTATGTCCTCGAGTTAGTCAAATTAACATTTCAAGAGGGTGAGAAATACTCCCTGAGGCCTTTAGGCCTAGCTAATTACATGCTTTTCCTCAGCTCTTACATGGTGTGGTGGTGACCCACACTTTTCCTCTTCCATGCTTAGCTTCCTCCCCCTTCCGAGGGTACTCAGACTTCCCCTCCACCTATGCCTAACTTTCCACCAAAAACACAAACAAAAAATGAAAATAACAAAATCAAAATAAAAATAAAAATTACAAATTGTACCTGAGTGTACCCTGGATTGCCTCCCAAGCAGTGCCTTATTTTACGCCGTGGCACGACGTGACCGCCTCTTTTCGTGACATCCTTATACCCGGGTTCTCTTTCGAGAACCATCTCCTTTTCTTTTGTTGTTTAGAGGAAACAGCCTCCACTTTGTTCCTCCTTTCCTCCAACTTCTTCTCCAATTGAAGCCCTCTATCAGACTCGGGCTGAACACTTGACATTACCTTTGGCCATGCACCTGTGGACTCCTCCACCCCACACTCATCCTCCGCCAACACACTAACTTGACAAAGGTTTCAGTGCGTATGGATTTATTTCTTGGTAGACACGGAAGGTCTTCATCATCCTCGACCCTCATTTTCAGGGTCCCTTCTTTCAAGTCGATCACCACTCCTCCGGCCAAGAATGGCCGCCCCAAGATTTTCAGGTGTACCTGGTCATCAACCTGAAAATCTAAAACAATAAAATTAGCAGTATAATAAATTTACCTACTTTGATGAGAAGGTCCTCTATGATTCCGTCAGGTGTCACTGCGACTTGTCAGCCGCCTGCAATATCAACCTTGTTGGTCTCGGTCTTCCCAACCCTGTGGTGTTAATAAGGATAGGGGCATTAGATTAATTGTCGAATTTAAATCACACAAAAGCTCGATCACCTCAGCTTTACCAATTTGTATGGGGAGGGTAAACTCCCGGGGTCTTTGAGCTTTTGGCATTGTGCTCACACCCTGTGGCTGCACCCTCAGTCACAAGGCGCCTAGACGTCCACCAATCTAACTTTGTTCCGCATCACGTCCTTCAAGTATTTAGCATACCTGGGCATTCCCCAAGACATCAATAAGAGGCAATTTATGTGAAGTTCTTTGCTTCTCAAAGAACTTTGAAACATTCCTCCTCCTTGCTCTTCCTTAGTCTCCGAGGGAAGGGTGGTGGTGGTCTTTGTGCTGGATGCAATGAAGGTTGCGCATTTTGTTGCCTGAAGACTCCGATGTTCTCCAAAAGATTGGTGGATGGTCCCGGTCTTACCAATTCCGGCCGCACCTCCTTTCTCAACTCTTTAGGCACTGCAACAGCTAACTGCCTTCCGCTTCTTAGATCATTGGCATTGATCTGCCGGGTTAGATCTGCGTCGCTTTTGGTAATCTGCGCCTCATATTTTGGCAAACTGCTATTTGACCCACTTGTTTTTCAAGATTTCGGTGGCTACTTATCGATTCATTAAGTTGGCTGCCATCCTCGCCTGATTTTTCAGTTAACTGATTCTTGGGTCTCTATAATTTTCTGCAGTGTTTCCTCATGCGGCTGCTACTATGCCTATCAACCTGCCTATTCTCGCCGGGATACGATGTTGCTGAGGTTGCATAAAATTCTCGTTTTGGTTTCCACCCCAAATAGAATTCGGGTGGCCTTGCAATTTCTGTGCTGGAGTTGTTTCTGAGATTTTGATTCCTGTGCACATTCCCAACAAAATTGACTGATTCCTAATTGGCTCCACAAGATTCTGCGTTGTGCCCATTATTACCACAAATTTCACACCAACCGGAGCTTGCCAACTACATTAACTCCGCCTCGGTGTTGGTGCATACTCGCTTAGTTGAATCAGTCATAATTTGATGTTGAAACGAAGCTAACCGTATGCCAAGGCATTCAAACTATCAGCTTCTGTCAACCCCATCTTCTTTTTCCTGCCCTCTTGATGATTCAAGCTGTGCCACTTGGATTTCCTTGTGCAATTCTTGCTCAACAAAGTGTACAACTCATCATATGTCTTTCCAAGGCTTGCCCACCCGATGCAGAGACTAGTAATATTTTTGTATGTGGGTCTAGACTTCTACAAAGGTATGGGCCAGCACTTCATTTGATTGCTGGTGATGGGGACAGTCTCTCAACAATGACTTGAATCTTTCCCAAGCCATATAAAAATTCTCATCAGGCTTCGCTGAAACCGAGTATCTCACTTCTCAACTTTGCAGCCTTACTCGAAGGAAAGAATCCGATAAGGAACTTAGCCAAGTCATTCCTTGAAGTTATGGAGTTCGGTGGCTCAGCCAGCCACTTTTTCGCCTCTCCCGACAATGAAAATGGGAAGAGGGTTAAGCGGGATATAATTTGTGGACACACTATGGGGGAGCAAACGTGTCACTAATCTCTAAAGCTCTCAGGAAGTGTTGTTGCGGGTCCTCATGTGCCACCCAAAGAATCGACCACTAGAATGTAACAAATGCACCATGTTCTGTTTAAGCTCAAAGTTCCCTCCAGGCTCCGGTTTACGGATACTAGAGGCTCATCTGCCGCTAGTGGAATTTTACCGCGAACGGGTCTTGCCGCCATTGCTTCCGATGACAACTGTGTTTGCCCTGCGGGTGGTTGTTGTTTTACCTTTTCTTGAAGTCTCTTCAGCTTTTGCTCTAGAGCTACTCTCCTTGCAAATGGATTTGACGTTCAGGTTCACGCAACGGTTCCATAAGCTCTACGCCAGCTCGACAGACAACCTCGTCACCCGCAAATAGACAAACTAAGACCAAGTTTCTCAAAACTTACTAGAAAATTTAAAATCACACAAAACAGATAAGTTATCAAAACTGGCCAGTCCCCGCACGGCGCTAAAAACTTAAAGTAGCCCGCATCGAGTGCCAACAATTTGACGACTCTTCACATCGAGCGCCTACAAGTGTATGCGTCATGGGGTAATATAGTGGTTTTTTAAGAACCGATTGTCGAAACCTATAGGGACCGGACTCCATTCTCTAACTATCCATTTCTAGTGTGATCTAAATACGTAAAGTGTGATTATAGACATTTTTGATTAAGATTAATTAAGTCTAGTTTGGGTCAACGAAATACTTGAAATACTTAGGGGCAACATAGAGTTAAAAACCAGATAATCATGCGATAATACGATTTGCAATGGATTAAGCATAGAACTATCAATTGTTATTTCACATAATTAGAATTGCATGTTCATGGTCTTTCGAGCCTCTAAGAACGGCAATCTAGCCTCACTGCATCATTGTGAGCGAGGAGTTTGTTTTTCTAGTCGCTAGCAATCATTATGTTGTGGTTTACGGGAAACGATTAGGACTTTCGTACGTCTAACCATTTAACTCAACTTAGCCTCATAACTACTTCTTCGAGTGGTGATGTGACATCCCAAGTTGGTCTTTCATAACCCCCTGTGTCAACCAAGCAAGGTGTTAGGTATATTTCTATCCAAACACGGAATCTCTCCCGAGATTACTATCATGCCCCTCACATTCTCATGTCCACTAATGCCTTTCAAGCTATTACCTAAGCTTAACAAATATGCTCATGGTGATCAATCATTAAAACAACCAACAAATCAGAATGCAAGACGAAAATAACAATCAATAACTCAATTCCAAAATAATTTCATAAAATCACAATCATAATCCATGGCTTCAACCCTAGAGGAAGGGTTTCGACCATTCATGTTAGTAAAACTAACGCTACTCTACTCCTACTCTACTATTAAACTACATACTTACAAGAATTTGGTAGATGAGAAGGGAATTTGACAAACCCTAGCTGAGTTCTCCCACTTCTCCCTTCACTCCTAGGCAGTTTTCCAGAATAAAAATTCCGTGAACAAATGGAATTAGAGCTAAGGGTCCTATTTATAGTAAATGGAGAACCTGCGCACGGCTCGCCATGGAACGGCTCCTGGGTGTCACGAGTGTATCGTGGAGCACCGCTTCCGTGATACACGGAGGCATCGCGAGAGCTCACTGAAAATCACCCCAAAAAATTGGCCTCGGCAGCACCTCTGCCGTGTTGGCAGGCATGGCACGCTGCTTGGGCAGCGCGTTGCATCCTCTTGTCGCGGAGCAACCCTGCCGTGGCACGTTGCCAACGCACGTGGTCTGTTTTGGGCCTCCTCCTTGCCGACGTTCACGGTTGATTCCGCTCTGCCTCTACTTCACCAACTCATGGATTAGCTCCTCAAAAGTCATCAAAACCTACAAAACAAAGGCTAATCATGTTGGTTAGCACATATCTTTCACATTTATATAAAATCACATGAAAATTTATAAAATAACTTAGACAACACGACTAATTTAAGTTGTAAAGCGATCACGGCATGCTATTTTTGCCCGTGGATCAAGGAGTTTACAAAAATTTCCTGAATAAAACTTAAAAATCTGGTCGAACTAGAAACCACAACCTCACTATGGAGTCGCTGGTCCTTACCATGACTCATGGTATATATTTTGCACTGTACTTCAATCTTTTCAGCTTTCAAACAACAACCGACAGGACGGGTCTTTGTCACCTACAATGACCAAGCTTATCCTCTCGTTGGCTACATTGCTCCTTTGACTAATGACCCGACCATGACTGATTAAGACGGCCTGTCACCTACAATGACCCGTTGTAACCTCCCATTGTTATCACTGGCCCTTCCTTCCCTTCCTACCAATGTCCAATACAATGGACCATTACAAGTTCCAATGTACTCTATTTTTCATCCATTGCTACCACTAGGAAACCCGAGATCCAACCCACGACCACCTATGATTTCTTGTTGTTTCCCACGATGAGTCGTTACATCGATCGTGATTTACACTACCACCTCGGGCTCTCAAACCATGACCTAACAAATGCTCGTGGTTTCCAACCACGCAGTCGTTACACCCCGTCCCAACTTTCAGCAGTTTTAAATTTCTAACCCCGGGTCTACTCTTAGGCACTTTCAGAGTATTATATGGCATTCGCTGAAATAATATGCATTGATATGCCACCGCATATCACAATATGTGTTCCGCACATGCCGACGCATATACGAATTCCACTTCCTCGGGTTCTCGCAATGGTATTTGGTTGTATGCTACCACAATATAGTTTCCGGATATCTAAACATGTATCACTATTTCACGTTCAACAACCGGTATAACCCAAATATGAACATACACAAAAATTTTAAGAGCTTTTAAGAACCAAAATCCAATAATTTGATCATACGAGGAATTACTCAATCAAATACCCTAGCAAGTCAACAAGGAACCCAATACAGTTTTATGGATCTGGCTCCTCTTCATTTTTCTTTTTCTCCATTTTTCGAAATTCTTGTTTGGATTGGAGACACATGACATAGTTCAAATTAATGGCTAGAATTAAATTGACTAAAATAAAATCCTAATCATGGTTAAAATAATAAATACATTATGTATTTGATTCTAAAATTATTGTAATTCCACAATCTTATAGAACATTTTATCTTGTTCATAAATGGAGTAAAAAAGCTTTCTTCCTACTTTTGTTTCTTTATGCATTATCTATTGTTAAATTTTTTTAAAATTAATAATTTATAAATTCTATATTTTGTTTCTTTTTAAGTTAATTTTTTGAAATTATTTTTTCCGTGACTTTCTTTTAACATTAACTATTGCAAAGATGATGACAGTTCAATATTCTTATAACTAGGTGTTCCCAATATTCACATGTATTCTTACTAAACGGATTATGATTAAGATACAAAAGAAAGAAGACATGAATAATATAATAAGAGTTGAATAGATAAAATGAGAATCTCAATAAAAAAATTTCCTCAAAAGAGTAACTAAATACTTTTAATCACAAAAAACAATTATGATCTTTTACTGCTTTCGTCTTACAATGATGATCTTTTACTGTTTCAGTCTTTGTTTCTTCCCTTTACTTGTGCTTTTGTTAATATATTCTTTTATGTAATAATTATCTTCAAAAAAATTGATTTCATGGTAAAAATTTGAAAGATTTTGTCATTTCCTTCTCTCCATCTCCAAGTTCTTGTTTGAATCGGGGACACATGACGTAGGTTAATCTAATGGCTAAGATTTAATTGATAAAAATAAATCCTCTAAATATGGTTAAAATAATCAAATAAATTATGTATTGGTTTCAAAAAATTATTGTAATTCCACAATCTTAGCAACATATTATCTTGTCCACAAACAGAGGGAAAAGAATTCTTCCTACTTTTTCTTATGCATTTTCTAATTGTTCAAATATTTTAATTAATAATTTATAGATTCTATATTTCCACTCTTATGTTAATTGAAATTATTTTTTCATTGGAACTTTCTTTAACATTAGTTATTGTAGAGATGATGACAATTTAATATTTTAATAACTAGGTGTCTTAATATTCACATGTTTCTTATTAAATTGGATTACGATTAAAGTGCACTCAAAGAATACATGAATAATATAATAAAGAGTTGAACAGATAAAATGAGAATCTCAACAAAAGTTCCACTAAAGATTAACTCAAATACTTTCTAGTATCACAAAAACAAAGGATGATCTATCACTGTTTCATTCTTCCCTTCCTTATGCTTTTTTTGTAAAACAGATTTTTTGATGTAGTAATTATCTTCAAAAAGTTAATTTTCATTGTAAAAACTGAAAGATTTTCTTTTGCATCTATTATTTGCCGGTGTTTCAAATGACAGCAAAAAATAATTTTGGAGAAAGGAGGAAGAAAAGAGGTGAAACAAAATCGAAAAAATAATGAGAGATTTTTTAACCGATAAGAACTTCATTTGGAACTTAAAATTAATTGAAATACAAAATCTAAAAATTATTAATTAATAGATACCGTATAAGAAAAAAATATAGAAAGAGAATTTTTTTAGTCTATTATGGATAAGATAATATGTTGCTAATATTGTAGTATTACAAAGAATTTTTTAAGCCAAATATATAATGTATTTATTATTTTAACCAATTAGGATTTTTTTGATCAATTAAATCATAATCATTAAATTTAATCTAATGTTACGACCCAAATGGCCATGATTGGCACCCACACTAATCCTCCAATCGGGCGAACCAAAGAATCTCGATACTACCCCCAAAATGAGATATGCAAAAAGGTAAACGTTTATCTTTAAATATTGGAAATAATCTCACATCATGAATCAACCGCTTAAACCAATGTTACCAAGAAATGAAATTACCCAAGACCTGAAAGTCATTGCACAAGACGCCTATTTACAACTCTGATAGAATGTTAAAAAATAAACTACGAATAAAGAAACATAAGTGTTCGGAAGATAAGGTGTCAGCGACTCTCGAACGTACACCCGGGCCGTAGACACTGGACAAGGGACCCAAGTCGACCCATGGCATAAGCATACATCTAATCTTAGTCAAATAAGAGAAATACTTAGCATATCATCATAGCGTAAACGTAAATATAGAGTAACAAATCAGAATTACTAGCCATATACATAAGTTGAGTTCTACATCCCGTCCGAAAGTCTCTATTACATAAGATGGGTTGATGGGACAACAGCCTCAACTAACTCCAGCTAATACTAAAACATAAATAACATAAAAGTCTGTCAAACGGCCCTCTAATATGAGGATTCACCAATGATCCGAGGCGAGAGCCGAGATGACCTGAAGGGATGAGGATGAGCTCGAGATCTAAGCCCTGTATCATAAAACAATATGAGCATAGGAAGTATGCGGTCAGTACTTAAAATGTACCGAGTATGCAAGCTGGCAAACGGACATTTAAAGTAAATTAAAATCATAAGGTAAACTAGTAAACTTAGGAGTAGGACATCATACATATATCATAAACTTTGTAATAAAACATAAGGCTCAAGGCTTTCAAATCATTCATAAATCATTCATTATCATAATTATAAGTAAATCCTTATCAAAAACATAAATTGAGCCAATAGAATTTATGCAGCAATGCATAAAACATGCGAATAATGGGAGGTCTCTTGGGTTATAACCGACACTATCATGGTAGACCCTTTCATGATGCCCCAACTATCTCTACTCAAGTGGGCAGAGTCCTCCCCGGCTTGCCGTGCGAGGGTCGTGACTTAGGCGTGATATCACATTTGAGGATCATTATCGATACAACATATCATTATAATCCCACGGTGACATGTGGTTATGAGACACCGGCATAGTTCTGAACGTCGGCTGCTCGCTAGTCACGGCTCCCAAAAATATGCATATAGGCTCATACTTAATCAATATCATCATGCATTAAGATTCATTGGCTAAAATACAACATTTATCATCATTTATCCCCTCTAAAACATGCTTAGCCAAGAATCAAAGGCCCTTTTCATCGGTCAATATCATAAATCGATAAATCATGTAATTCGCTTCTCATAAATCGTATATCATTCTTCAACATGTGGACATTGTCAAATACTTTAACATACTAAATTTCAAAAATATACTCATAAACATGGGTAACTTGAAACGTGCTTTTCATCATCAATAACTCAAAATATTGAATATTCACTGGCAAATCATAACTTTCATGAACCTTCATCAATGGGCAATTTAGATTTAAAAAGCTTGAAATATGATTTTAAAGATAATAATAAAACCTGCCTACGATTCATAATTCAATAATTAAAACTCACTAAATCATACTCATAAAGAGAAATCACATTTTAATGATTTAAAACCTCATAGAACTTGAAATGGAGAATTCGTGATTCAAATTGAAATTTTGGGATGGGTGTGAAAGGATTCACGCATTCTAAACCCTACATACCCGGGAACACTTAGTTCTTAATTTCCCTTAGCCCAAGATGGAATTTGAGAATTTGAGAAAGAACACTTGAATCACCTTTCTACTCCCCTCTCTAACTCTTGCATGTATAAATGAGGCTTAATATGGACTAATCCCCCTTAAAAGACCCTATTCTCGACTCTTAAAATGACATAGTTTAGGCCTTAAGAGTTTGTAGAACTACGAGAAGGCCCACTCAATTCGCATAAAATAACTGCCAGGTGACCCTAACGGGTGACTTGACGATTCGTTAGGACGGGCAACGACTCATCGTGTCGCCCGTTAAGTACACTGCCTCACCCTCAATTAAATTTCCATAGGCTTACTCATGACCCACCCCATGAGTCGTTGGGACCAAATCCACGACCAGGTCCCATCCGCTAGGCATACCGGGGCCGAGCTCCTATTTAATCCTCAACCTCATCCCATGGTAGACCTGATGACTCGGGGTAGCTGACCACGAGTCATTCCTACGGCCGTGACCTCAACTCCTCAGCCCATTCCATCCTACCAACAAGCCACCTAATGACTCGTGTCTCTCACAAGTCGCTTCCTAACGACTCGTCCCCGCACCGCTGCAACATTTTTTCGCATTTTACGTTGACTCC
The DNA here is from genome assembly GCA_018107945.1 of Datura stramonium. Taxonomy (NCBI): domain Eukaryota; kingdom Viridiplantae; phylum Streptophyta; class Magnoliopsida; order Solanales; family Solanaceae; genus Datura; species Datura stramonium. The sequence continues at coordinate 25,310 of JACEIK010010334.1, forward strand.
CTGTGTCTGATCTTGGGTTCCCAGGGTATAACATAAGGACATCGTTAAACGGGGGATTGGAACTGCGTTCCCATCTGCCTACCTTTCTCAAAACTCCAAAACTGTCAGTGCATATCTCAGGGCGTGAAGAACTACTGGATCGAACTCGCACTCATAAAAGAATGCAGGTAGGGTCAATACATGACACAAGACTGGAGCAGGGCATCATTCGTCGATCTTGCTACACAACATATAAGTACAATAATAAAGATATAAAAAGGGTCCTCAACTTAAGCAGAATTACAAAGTCATTTTATGAACACTAGCTCTGGCTCAGGAATCATCCAGCTCGCCACCGGATTAGTTCTCGCTATAGCGGTCAATGGGCCCGCCACAAAGCTGGTAAAATGGTTCTACTACAGGGCACTACTTTGGCAGTAGCTCGACATGCTGCTCCCTTTCTCAATTAATCCATATCACAATTTAATAAAACAATACCAACATTTCATATACCCATGAATTCATCAAACAACCATACGGACAACAATCACATCAGCTATTAAGAGCTATAATCTCAAGCACTGCCAAAGGATAACTACTCACACCACACACAGTGACAAAGTCATACTTAGCATTAACACTATGTTCATTGTTATCAATTCGCATCATATCTACAATAAGTTGAACATTCTCAAAATACATTTCACATCCACCTCATGAACATAATGAAATCACAACAATAAGCGAATAACACAACTAAGGGGGTAACAAGACGGGTACACGCCTCCGCCATCTCCCTTAACACTCAACCACACGGATCATGTACATGCTAGTGAGTCTTATTTATGCCCAACTAGCTGCGACCTATAGGGGACTCTAGGACTATGTATTAAAGCCGACGTGGCACCCGCTCCCACTCATATACTATCCGGATGCTCTCCTCGGACACGAGCCACTCAAATTATTATTCACTGCCGATACTCCTCGGGCTAGAGCCTCTCATTTAAGATATTAAATTTTTTTCATCCATCATTCTCATAAATCATGTCAAGTGCATCATTGCATCATACAGAAAATTATAATCTACCTCTCAAATCAGCTATCATCAATTAACCATTCATCACAAAAATTACATTAAGCATATATAAAAAAATCATTTAACAAGCCATCAAAATTCCATATCACATCTTAGTCACATTCTTAAGATAGATTAACAACAATAGACTCACATATGACATAAACGTCCGAAGACCAATCATATATTAACATTGCACACTATACATGTCATTATATAAGTCTATCCCTATAAACCGTAACCTACCTCGATTTGAAAGGTAACAATTCAACTACTTCATGGGAGCCTTGGGTTTTCCTCAAAGCTTCAGAATGCATGAAATCTACAACACAAGAGTAATTCCGTTAATTTCTTTCAATTTATTTCCAACATATCAAACTCCTTTTCCCATTCGGGGTTTTTCCAAAAGTAAAAACCCCAATTCTTCTAGGTCCTAAACCTACAATCCCTGTGTAACCTTGTTTCAACATGTAATTTAAGGGAATGATCAACACAGTTCAACCTCACCCAAATCACCTAACCATTCCTCCCTAGTTTAACAACCTAGGGTTCTTCCTATACAAACTTCCACCATTAGAGGCCTACAAGGATTCTAGAATCAAAACTACTCATATTATAGAGAGAGAACGAAATTCTACTGGGTGAAGGGATTGCTCCGGAAGATTTTTCCAACCTATAGACCTCCCCGATCGCATTTTGGGAACTAATATGGTTAAAATCCCCAATTTCCACTTTTTAAACCCACTTTATGATTCTCGCGTCCACCGCAGCGTACACCTTTTTGCTACAAGAAGCCATAGGGCCACCGTGGTGGTCCAAACAGTTATTCCTCAATTTCCACCACGGCGGGAATCTCACCGCCGCAGCGTCCCCCCAACCAAGAGCTACCTAAAATCGCACAGCTCTATACTTAGTTTATTCCACAACCTCCCTATCTCATCCTTAGTCAAATTTCTGTGCTCTATGCCCTTGACCATCCCGTAATGATGTTCGGATCATTATACCAGATACCAATTAAAATATCGTTCGTCCGAATTGTCTATACAAAGTAAGAATGACAAGTACCAGATTCTATGAACTACTTGGGGTACTTGACCCGCATATCAGTCTCGATCTTCCAAGTGGCTTCTTCCACTCAGATGATTCTTTCTACTAAACTTTTACTGTCCTAATCTCCTTGACCCTCGTGTTCAACCTTTCTAGCCAATATTGCTACAAATCCTTCCTCCTCATATGACAAGAGCTCATCCAAAGTAGCATAAAGTCCCACTAGATGATGTACGTTCCATCCCCTTTGTACTTTTTCAGCATGGACATGAAATGTCGAATGCACTTTAAAAATCCCTGCGCCAATGCCATCTCATAAGCCACTTTCCCACATGTCGGAGTATTTTAAATGGGCCAATATACCTTCAGCTAAGTTTTCCCCGCTAACGAACATCATCAAATTTCCCTTCATGGGGACACCTTGAGCAGCACTTGTTCCCTCCATGAACTCCATGTCCCAAACTTTCTTGTTCGCGTATTGCTTCTTCCTACCTCGAGCAAGCCTACCGTACGGTCCCGAACTATTCAAACTCTTTTCCAAGGACTCTCTTTAACAAATCCATCCCCCAAGGCCTCACTCAAATGCATCAACCACCCAATTGGAGATCTGCACTTTCTCCCATACAAGGCTTCAAAGGTGCCATACCAATGCTCGAGTGGTAGCTATTGTTATAGGCGAATCCGCCAAGAGTAAGAACTTGTCCCAATGACTCCCAAAGTCTATCACACATACCCGAAGCATGTCCTCCAACACTTGAATATTCCATTTCAATTTTCCGTCTGTCTGAGGATGGAAGGTTGTGCTCCAAATTCAACCTTATACCCAACTCTATTCGCAAGGTCCTCCAAAAATGGGAGGTAAACTAATGCCCTTGTCCGACAATTAAAATAGGCAATTCTATGTAACCGAATAACTTCCCTTCATATATAGCTTGGCTATTTTTTCAGCGTTGTAAGTCACTCGGACAGAAGGAAATGAGCGATTTGGTCAACTCCGTCCACTATGACCCAAAATTGAGTCAAACTTCCCTAAGGTCTTGGGAAGACTGACCACAAAGTCCATAGCTATCCTCTCCCATTTCATTCGGCATAGGCATTCGCTGTAATTCTCCAGGCTTTTAGTGCTCGATTTCTAACTCCGCTGAAAATTTAAACACTAAGCCACATAGTCCACAATGTTCTCTTCATCCTACCTCACCAATAATGTTGTTTTAGATCGTGGTGCATCTTCATGACTCAAAGGGGTTAATGGAGTACCTCGAGTAGTGAGCTTCTGCCAAGAGAGAGTTTTAATCAGCTCATCAACTCGGGGAACACACACCGCTTCCTTTATTCTCAAGACCCCTTCATCATCTAACATTGCTTCCTTGGCCTCTCGCCACAGGAATTTTATCTCTCATTTTACCCAAATTTTTCATCTTCAAACTATCCGGGTTTTTGATTTCCATCGAAGAAGGATTTAGCCTCCGTGTTAGCTAACACTCCACCAGTTTCGGCCGAAAATCTCACTAAGTTGTTTGCCAAGGTCTGACTTCTAGTTATCGCCATTAAGTAGTTTCCAAGTGCTTTATCACGGCGCTCGCCGCCAAGCCAACGCGTTTGCTAATATATTGGCCTTCCCGGGTTGTACAAGATAGTGATGTCATAATCTTTGAGCAACTCCATCCATCTCCTCTACCTCAAATTGAGGTCTTTTGGGAGAATACATACTATAAGCTGCAATTATCCGTGAACACCTCACATCGAGCTCCATATAGAGAGTCCTCCAAATTTTCAATATGAACACCATCGCCGCTAACCTGAAAAAGTCATGTGGGGTAGTTCTTTTCATGCACCTTCGGGCCACGAGGCATACGCAATACCTGGGTCTTCGCATCAACACAACACCCAATCCAGATCATGAGGCATCACAATACACAAACAAAAATTATTTTTCATGGGCAACAATTGCAAATAGGTGTTGTGGTCAAGCAGAGTCTTGAGTTTCTAAAAGCTCACTTCATATTCCTCTCGACCACTAGAAGGGCAATACATCCTTTTGTGTCATCTCAATACGCGAAGCTGGAAGTGAATCCTTCATGAACTGACAGTAGTCACTGGCCAGCCCCACAAAACCTGTATTACACATTAGTCGGCCTGTCAGCTTCCCGATCGCTCCACCTTTTTGTGGATCAACTTGGATTCCCTCCTTGGAAACCACATGCCAGAAAGGACACTAATTCCAACCAAAAAAATATGCACTTGGTGAATTTGGCATACAACCGTCATTCGAAATCCTGCAATCCTTAAATGATTTATGTGCTCCTACTCTGGTCTTAGAATACACCAAGATATCATCAACAAACACAATAAGAAAAATCCAGGTAGGGTTTAAAAATACCGCTCATCGTGTCATGAACGCGGGTCGGATATTGCGTTGAACATGGTGACCGTAAATCAAAATATCCGTGATCTAGTCCGAAAGGTCAGTTTTGGGATATCTTTTCACCAAATTTCCAACCGGTGATAACATCCGACCTCAAATTAATCTTTGAAAATACAAACTTGCTCCTCAGAATCGTCAAACAGTCATCTATCGAGGTAAAGGATACTTATTACGTATTGTTACTTTGTTCAGCTAGCGGTAGTCGATGCACATCCACATACTACCATCCTTCTTACACAAGAAGAACCGGGCAAATTCCATACGATGACACACTTGGTCTAATAAACTTCTTTACTGAGCAAATTCCTACAACTCATTTTGAGTTCTTTTCAAATCAGAGGTTACTTGGTATGGAGGAATAGAAATGGGTCGGTTAGTGGTTCCAAGTCTATACAAAAATCTATGTCATGGTCCAGCGGCATGCCAGGAAAATCTACAAGGAACACCTCTAAGAACTCACAAACACCTGGGATCACTTTATGGAAGGACCTCAACTAGTGTCCCGAACATGCGCTAAATATGATGAATAACCCGCTCTATCAACTTTATGCCATGAATATAAGAATAAGTTTCTAAGAGAATACAATTCCCTTCAACTCCCAACCTAGACGACCCGACCTAATATAGTGGCAGTCTTAGCATAGCAATCAAAATGCATGCAGTAAAAGGGGACAACCAACTTATTCCCAAAATTATATCAAAATCAACCATGTCTAATATCACTAGGTCCGCCAGCACAAATCCCATGAATTCAACAATGCGCTCATGAAAATCATATCCACTAACAGCGTAATCCCCAACAGGAGTAGACACACATAGGGAGTATTACACATCACACACAAGGTCACGACTCAAAGCAGCTAAGTAGGCACATAAGAAAAATATAGGACCCGTGTCAAACAACGAATAGCCATTCTATCAAAGACGAAGATCATAATTGTGATAACGGCGTTTGGAAGCCTCGCCTGATCTACCAGAAAAAGCATAGAAATGAGCCTGGCTAAACAGCCTGAGAACCATCTCAGTTGGGTTGTGTCATCCCACTACCTGCCTCGGGTGTCACCCTTACCTACCTAAGCATGTCCCCTACCCTGCTGAACGCCACCTCTAGCAACCGGCTGACCACCTCTTCCTAGCTTTTTGATGATCTAAATTAAATGTACTACCTCCCTTCCCGGTTGGGCCGAAGCTCGGAGGAGCTGGGTAAGAAATAATTTGTCTGCCCTGTCCGAACCTCGAGCACCATCTGCAGATATGGCCATACTCACCACACTCATGGAAGACCTTCTCAATAACCGATCTCTAAGATGGAATATAAGAAAGCAGGAAGAGTTCCAGAAATCAGAACGAATCATCTGTGTACCCCCAACTGCACTTTACTGTCACGGAGCTGCCCCCGATGGACCTCTGGTTGACACCTGCATGGCAGACTGAATAGGGAACCTAGAGAAATCCTATGGTGCTAGAGTCTTCACATAAGAACCACTTCAAAGAGACCACTCTCTGCTTCTTCAAGGCATTTCTAGCATAACCTCCTATCTCACCCTTCCACCGACTTCATGTACTCTACCACCTACTAAAAAGTCTTACCTGAAGAGACCATCTACAGAGATGGTACCTGGAGACCCAACATCTGCTTCTTTAATAAACCGCTCTGATCCTCCTCCTCGATGGGTAGTAAGGGTAGAGCATATCTAGACAAAGAGAGAAATCGGGCCTCATATGCAGAAATAGATGAGCTCCCCTGCTCAATGGTGTGAACTCATCCAGTCTCCTATCCCTCAGAGTGCGGGGAACATATATTTCTCCAGGGAATGTGTGAGGTGAATTATCCACATCAAATGTAATCCTGTTGGTCTACACTCACGAAAGCCCTTCACTAGAGCTTAGAACACCCATCATCCGGAAGGTGACGAACTCAAACACCATACTTCTCCACTACTCCCATCTTATGGAGCCTTGTGACAATCTATAATGAATTCATAGGCGTCCTCTTCCTCTGTGTCATAGAAGGTGGGAGGCATCATCTTGGTGAACCTCCAAAATAAGCCGTGCTCTTTCCTTGTCATCATCGTCCACTACCGACCTCGAAACATCATAGCCTCTGTTATGTTATCAATCCGCAGGGCCACAATAGTTGCATGTTGAATTCCTGACTCTTTTCCCACTGGGGTTTCTGGCGCTACCCTGGTTCCCACAAGGCTGCTCAGAGCGGTTGAGGACTCCGGTGCTGGGGACTCGAGGATGTTGGCGCGGCAGAGCCCTCACATCGTGACTCGACCTCAATGGCCATCCACTCCTGCACTGCTGGTGGCACGGGAGATGCAGACCCTCCCAGATTAGAGCAGGAGCAATGGTTCTCCTCTAGCCGCAGGGTCTCTGGCCACGACTCACTCTCTTCTCTAACGCGACCCGGGTCCTTTTTACTACTTGCTCAGGTGTTGCGTCTCTCGTCACCACTTGCACGTTTTCTCACCATCTGAGAAGGAAAGAAGAAAATTTGTTAGATACCAATTTGGATCACCATATACCAATTGTAATCAAGTAATCGCACGAAAGAAAAGAAGGAGGAGTTTTCCCTAAAGTCCTGCAGCCTGAAGATGGGGTTACAAATGTTCTGCAACACTTATCCGCGAGACTCTTACTAGACCCATCTTAGTGCAATGAGATCAAAGAACCTAGGGCTCTGATACCAACTTTATCACAATCCAATGGCCATGATTGGCATCCACACGAACTTCCAGGCGAACCAAAGAAATCCCGATACTACCCCCAAAATGAGACATGAAGTGCATCATTGCATCATACAGAAAGTTACACCTACCTCTCTAAAATCAACCAATACCAACTAGTCTAATACAGGTAATTACATTATCATAACTACAAAATCACTTAACAATTCGTCAAAATTCCATATCGTTATCTTAGTCACATTCTGGTGATAGAATAACAATAATAGACTCACATGTCACATAAACATCCAAAGACCAATCATATATCAACATTGCACACTAACATGCCATTATATAGGTTTATCCCTATAAACTATAACCTACCTTGGATTTGAAGGTAACAATTCAACTACTCCACGGGAGCCTGTTCTTCCTCAAAGCTTCGGAATGCATGAAATCTACAATTCCTTCCTAAGCTTCCGCTTGGTGTAATGGTCCCACCCCAGTAAGGAGAATCTCTTCCTAAGAAAGATGGAGAATAAGGGAAAGGAGAGAGAAGAAAGGGGAAGGTTCTGATGAGACTCAAGTCCCCCTGCCGGAGCTCCCGGAACCTGAAGTAGAACAGGAGTAATTCATTAATTACCCTTCAATTTAGAGCCTAACATATCAAACCCTCCCATTCGGGGTATTTTTCAAAAGTAAAAATCAAAATTTCTAGGTTCTAGACTCATAATCCCCAAGTAATCCTTATTTCTAACACGTAATTCTAAGAGAATGATCAAACACAATTCAACCTCACCAAAATGACCACCATTCCAGCTCTAGTTTAACAACCTATGGCTTCTTCCTCTACAAAACATCCACTGTTAGAGGCCTACAAGGATTTTAGAATCAAAACTACCTAATCTTAGAGAGAGAATCGAAATTTACCTTGGGTGAAGGCATTGCTCTGGAAGGTTTTTCCGTCCTCTAGTCCTCCTGATCGCATTTTGAAAAATACAGTGAAAAACCCCTAATTCCCACTTAAATTCACTTTTTGATTCCCATCATCCGCTACAATGTAACCTTTTCCGCTGCAGCGGATCCTCTATAGCAGTCATAGGGTCGTTGCAGCAGTCCAAACAGTTACTCCTCAATTTCACCACAGCGGCCTGACCGCTACTTCACGGTCTCGCTGCAGCAGAATCCTGGCCGCACTGCCCTCTGACCAATGGCTATGCAAATCATACATTTCTACTTAGTTTATTCCACAACCTCCCTATCTCATCTTTAGCCAGATTTCTGTGTTCTGGCCCCCAATCATTCCATAACCACTTCCGGATCGCTACATCTAAGCCATATGTACTCAATCCAAAATACGATCTTGAAGAAAATGGAGAGAGCCGGATCCATAAAATTATATTGGGTGACATATTTGGTTTAAGGTGAAATGATAATCATATAAGCAATCAAAACCTCTCTTTAGAGCAGCGTTTTTCTGAAAATTTATAGTTGTTATAGTGAAGTGTCGTTATATATGTATTCTGGACATTTAATGTTTAGATCTCATTTAGTTATAAATAAAAGTACGCTAATATCTAGTTTAATGATTTTTGTGTAACAAGAAGGAATGTATTTGTTGACCAATTTAACCACAAAAAAAAAAGCAAGAATGTTATAAACAAATAAATAAAGAAGCAAACACTAGTAGTCTTTACTCATAAACTTACAACCACAACTGATAGAGATATTATTTTGATATAATCTTTTTTCCTTTAAGATATTTACACTTGAAATTGACTATGTGCATGATATTAGTGATGATTATCATAAATATTTTAATATTTATTGCTATACATAATAGATTTCTTACAAAATATTACTGCATCATACTTGAATGTAGCAGTTATAGAGGGGTAATTTACAAAGAATATAACTATACTAAACGCCAATGCTGTTATAGATAGAATGAGTTATAGAAAAGTGAAATATACATGAAAACTGGCTTCGAGAAAATCAAGTCATTATAGTGAAATGTTGTTATAATGAATGGTTATTATAACGAAGATTGGAATGGCGAGTCTTAAAGATATAATAATGATAGGTAATAAAGAGCTCAAACACAATAAATAATAATTAACATCGAAAGGATTATTAAGAAAAAAAGCTGAGTAATTTAGATTAAGATATTATTTCAAACTAATTTTTAATTTTTTTAATAGCTTGTCGAGGAAAGCAGAAATGTTAGAAAAATGAGGGAAAACAACATTAATATTGATCACAGAGAGAGGTAGCACATCATTTTGTCTATACTAGCTTTATATATATGTATATATTAAGGATGCATACTTACCGTTGTAAAGGTTAAGAAAAAAATTTCTTTCTAAATACGAAATATTTATATAGTTCAAACAAGAAAAGAATTTAATAGTCAAAATTCTAATTTTTTATTACGTGCGTTGCACTCTTTTACCTTTATCAATGCATGTAACTTTAAACAACATTAGTATAAAAATAATACATACATCATATTCAAGCTTTACAAAAGGTCAAATTTATTTGATGTATTGGGTTAACCGCAAAATTGAGATATTCTCATTTTTCATGTTAACATAATTCGTAAAATCCATCATGAACAAATCTCTTTTATATTTATAAGCTCTATTCAAGGAATTGAAGTCACATCTCACTCTAGTTTATTTCCTTTCCGTATTCTTTCATATTCTTCCTACTTCTTCTAACTTCACAACTTAAAATAGAAGTCATAGTATGAACTCAAAATTTCAACTTAGTTTCATAAGTATTCAGGATCACAGTTGACGTAGTAAACAAGAGGCTAATGATTAGTTTAATTTATTAACAAACAATCAAATCTAATTTAAAAAATACTAAATTAAATGGGGTTGTTGCTAAATTGGCAATACAACATGGTATGTTAATGAAATGTAATCATCTACTAAATTAAAATTAAAAATTATACCAAGATTAAAAATGATAATTAATTATTTATTTTATATAAAAAAATTTAATGAATTTATCGTTTCATATAAGATATACTATTTACCATGCCCACAAAATCTCATTAATAAAGTGTAAAATTAAAATGATAAGGCAGCTATTTTGAGGGGGTAAAAAGCAATAAACTTAAGCAAGTATTATTCAAGAAATCAATAATCCAAGTAGATAATTAAATTCAATATCAAGTGAACTAATTTTGCTAAATACTTAATATACATGTACTCAAGGACAACTTTCTATCACCGTTTTAAAAACTATTTTTGAGTGAGCCTCAAGACGAACCTAAGGGCGAGGCATAGTAAAACGTTACCAAGTGATTTGTGGGGAAGCAAAATATATCATGAGACGTAAGCTCCGGTCAGTATGAACGTATACTAAGCGTTGGACGGGTTTTTTTTTGTGGCGTAAGCCAGAAAACTCTCTTACTTACTTAAAATTAAAATTGCTAAAAGAAGACTAGAGGTGCACCTTTTAAAAAAAATATATAATTTAACTTGTTACTAAAATTTAAGAAGTTAAAAACTTTAAAATTTAATTTTACTCCTGTTTATATTTCACTGGAGTAAAAGAGAAAAAAATGATCACGCAAACAACAAAGCAAAAATGTTGTCATTCTTCATCACTTATACTCATTTGGTGCCCTTGACTGATTCCTTCCCTACATTTCTTCTTTACAAGTTAATTATAAATTTTACTAAATTTTTTAAAAGTTTAATTAATTTTTTTATTTTTTTTATTTTTTTTATTTTTTTTATTTTTTTTATTTTTTTTAGTTTTTTTAATTTTTTCAATTTTTTGTTTTTTTACGTTTTTATATTTTTTTAATTCTTTTTTAATATTTTATTTTTTTTATTTTTTTTATTTTTTTTATTTTTTTTATTTTTTTTATTTTTTTTATTTTTTTTATTTTTTTTATTTTTTTTAGTTTTTCCTTTTCCTTTTGCTCTTAAGTAATTCAACTTTTAAAATAAATATTTAAAACATTTCATAAAATATTTTATATATATATATATATATATATATATATATATATATATATATATGTATGTATATATATATGTATGTATGTATGTATAAAGAAAGGTATAGACAAGATGATGTGGTACCTCTCATGACTCTAGAAAATATTTATCTTTTTTTGAGATTTTTTCTTTTTGCTTTTCTCATATATGTGTCATTTAAAAAACTCAAGTGTCACTTTAACTTCCTTCAACTATATTAAATATACTACATTAAAAGAAATATATACATACATATATATATATATATATGACTAAGAATTTTATTTATCTTTTTTCCTTTTTTATTTTTGCCTTTTATTCTATTTATTTATTTTTTTGATATTTTTTTCATTTATATATATATATATATATATATATATATATATATATATATATATATATATATATATATATATATATATATATATATATTGTCACGCCTTGAGCTTACACTGAACACATGTACTTGAAGCCACAAGTGACCAAGTCAACCCCTGATCTATCATACACTGGCATTCTAATGTAACATGTAAAAAATATATGTGCAGCAGAAATTTAAAACAAAATAATAACACTTGAGCAAGATTACATATATAATAAAATCAACTCCGAGTCTGAAAACAACTCTACATCTAAATGCAACTAGGTCTCGATGAGTTGTTGGGACAAACCCAGCTAACTCCAAATCAAAAGTAAAAGACATGAAATCATAACCAAACAAGTAATCTTCCTCGCTGATGAGGACTCACCAACGGAATAGCTGAGTTCTTAGGTAATTGACGGCTAATCCGGCTGAAATCAAGATCCTCAGCCTTTATCATAAAATGATACAGCATAAAAGGTATGTATCAAGATTTTGGATATACTGAGTAAGTGAGAGGAACATAATACAATAGAATAAGTAATAAAGAAATGCCAGAACTGGAAGACATGTAATGAATTAAATTCAAAGTTACTCAACCGAATAACTACAATACTAAGGTGGCTTAGAAGACCCCCGTTCCGATGGCAAAGCATGTTCTAAGTCCTGGATTACTCATCTCGAACTAAATCAGATATATATATATATATATATATATATATATATATATATATATATATATATATATATATATATATATATATATATATATATATAGAAAGTTAAACATACTTTAGAACAAACATTCAAAATAGACGTATCTTAAAAAGTAGATTTTATGTGGAATAGAAGATATGCTTCCAAATTCGCTAAAAATTCTCCTAGACATGATTCTTAACATTCACGTACCTCTTAAAGATTTTTCAAAAATTTCTCTACAATTAATATTTGTAAAATCAATTATCTATAGGAATTACCAAATGAGTTTTTTATACGTAGATCAAAACATGATGTTATAAACCTCCAACCAGCTCCTTCGATGATATTTAAACTTATTTTTGAATATTTAATTAAAATTTAAGCATGATCCAACGGTTAAATTAGAGACAAACGTCAATTTAATATTGCTGGTCTGAAGAAAAATCTACAAAAAAATACTAAAGTTTTGCCTTTAATGGGGTACATCTAAATCAATCTTACTTCTTGATTATAAAGACTATCCAATGTTTAAAATTTTAATAACAACTCCATATCCAGTAGTAAGTGAAGGATTTACCTTTTGAAGAAATCCCAAAACTTCATCTTAATTAATGTTTCATGGGTTTTTCATAGTCTAGCAATTCTCAATAATGACTTGTGTTAATCTAGCATGAATTTTGTGTAATTGGCGTAGTGATAGGGTATATTTATAGGTTATCATAAGAGTTTGGGCTTTAAAATCAAACTTACGAATCATGATTTCTATTTACCATATTGGGTAAATGACCATAACATGGTGTATAAAAATTGACCTAAATTTTATTTGGTTGGAAATGTATTTCAAAGAGATATAACTTAACGAGTTCAAACCTAATCTAACACTACTAGAAATAGAGATTTTTCTACCGCAAATCACGAAAAATTCTTGTTAGAAAAATATAAATTTTCCCATCCATTACCCACCGAACTACCCATCGAAAATACATGGTGGAAAATAGATTCTCACTCGAACTAAAGGAAAACTTCATGATTTTTTCATGTGAAAACACTATTATTTTTCCCCTACCTTGTCAATGGGAATAGCCACTTAATATTTTTTTGGTGAAATTAAGAAAATAGTGATTTTTAGTAGTGTAAACTATGAGCGTTATACCGCACGAGTACAACGACTCCGACTAACCGAGGCAGGATACTTTCCGAAATGTAAGCAACGGCTCAGCGAAAACAAGTTGTTCTTCACGTAACCAACCATATACACTGAGTTGAGTTTGGTATTGGTATCATTAAAAATTGTATTAGCATTGTATACTATAATCAGTATTTTCAAAGGCGTTGGGGTAGTCCCACAGCGGCCATATCAAATATGCCCAAAATGAAAGGTGTATATCCATGCGTAAGTCCCAAAATTCTGGGGCATATAAGTACCAAGCGTGAAACGTAAGTCCCCAGCGTAAAATATATGCCCGGATGTTAAATTTGATTTTTATCATTTAGAAGTATTTCTGCTATAAATAATATTTTTTATTATTGGTGTAATGATATTTATACTTTATGCTATCATGTTTTCATATTAAAGTGATTTTTCCTATAATATATCAATAAGAAAGCAACTCTTATTAAAAATGACGTTGACATAAATAATTTTTTAGATGATTATACCTAAAATTGATAGGATAGAGATTTCATAACATTATATACCTGAGGCAACTTTATCTATATTTTTATTTTGTTCATACTATTTATTATTCTTTAAAAATATATAAACAAGAATCAATGTAAATATTAATTGGAGAGCGAGAAGGACTAGTTGATGTGGATATTGGGATGATGATTTTATTTTAAAGATTTTCTCTATTTTTTATTTTACATTTCTCAAATAATAATTATAATATTTTTGTTCATATTATTAGTGATTATTTAAATTTATTTGTAGAATTATTGAAAAATTACTTTGCTTATTTTGTTAATGGTAAATTATAAAAATTGAAGATACATGAGATATACACTGCTAAATCATGAGAGTACGCCCATGTTTTGGGACTTACGCTTTCATCCCTTGCTATATAAATGTCCGGCCTCGGCACCCTGCCTTTTAAAACACTGACTGCCATCAATATGATGGTTCAAACCACAAGCATATATCATAGGCATAAACTGTCTTCCACAGTAAAAAGTTTGAAGATATGAGTTTCACATTCAATTAATGTCGAGGTTTGGAGAAGATGAAATAGTAGATAGATTGAACATCATAGAAGAGTTGTTGATTCCCTCATGAAAACTCGGGATCTCTTTGTTTTTGAAAACGGCTGATTTAAATATGTAATGGCTCTTGATACCATGTAAAATATGATTTTGAACCCTTTTTAATTTATTACATCGATACATCAATGATATACATACATGAATTTCTTGGAGAATAAGACTTCGAAATTATCGTTATTAAGGTCTCTTAATCAAAACAATTACACAACTTCTTAAATCGATTCATAATAATAAAACAAATATATACAAATAGACTTTTATTCAAACTCCTACATGACATTATCTTTTACACCTACCGCGGGGCGGAGTTGGGAGCGATAGAATAAGCCATTAAAACTTTCCATAGAAATTAATGGATGGTATGTATAAATGGGTTAAGCCTTACATTATTAGTGCACATATCTTTTAACTCTTTTGTAAATTTTAAGGGAGATGCTTCGTAAGACTTCTTGTTTTTTTTTTAAATTATTAATTTTATAATTAAGAAATTTAAAACCACATTCATCAATATATATATATATAAGGAGACTTAGAGACATGCCGATGTGGCATGCCTTAAGAGCTCCACTCATATTTTTTTGAATATTTTTAATTTAAAATATTTTTTAATTAATTTATTTAATTATTGTTGTCATTTAATGTTATCACAATGTATATAGAGTGTTAAATATAACACATTTAACATAATCTAAGAAAAATATTATAACTAAGAGATTTAAAAGATTTTTTAATTTATCATGGATGAATCTATCTATATAATCATATCTATCTACATCTATATATAATACATAGTTAAATATTAGAGAAGTGACGTGGACACCTCTCTTTGGACACAAGGATTCTATTTGACTTTTTTTTCTCATTTTTTAGATAATTTTTCACATTTTTATTTACTTATTATTATACAAAATAAATATGTCAATTATTACTCACTCTATTTATTTTTATTTTATTATAAAAAAAATTAAATATCTCAAAATTAAATTAATAAATTAAAAATATTTTTAATTTTATATATTTTTTATTGTGATTTTTTTATTTTATTAAAGCTCTAATTTATCAAAACAATAATAATAAAAATGTTAAAAATAATGTGTGTTTGTGTGTATTATATTACTATATTAGGGTGAAAATTCCTTAGTTGAAAAGTTGAATTACCAAAATATCAATTAGATAATAAATAACCATTTTATCTCACAACATTACTGCTATTAATAATTTTGTACAAGAAAATAAATTTAACTTTTAATAATTGTAAATATATACATATATATATATATATAAAGATCAAAGTATAAAACTAAAGGAACAAAATAACCATCATAAGTTAAATGACGTTTTTGCCTTCAATCAAAAAAATTAATTTTATAACATCTTTGTATAGAATTGTAGATAAACATCCCAAATTAATTATCTTTATCTATTTTTTTCCTTGATCTTCTCATTTATTACTTGAATTTTGTATTCTTTTAATTTGAAGTCGGTGGAATTAGAGAAGACAATACTTAATGTATAATACAAAATCTAGAATATTTATAATTATGATTGTTGATATATAACAAAGGTTTTATTGAAGAACAAGAAAAGAAAGAATCAAAAGGCTAACTGCAAGTTACAAGAGAACAGAAGACCATGAACTACGAATGGGGAAGGGGGTGCCTATATAGGCATAAGACTACCTAAAACCCTAAGACCCATCTCATAACAATTATATGGGCTAATAATATGGGCTAACATTCCTCAAACTCATAATGCGACAGTAATAAGCGGCTGAGAGTTTGTCACACAAGAAACGAAACCGAGACGACGAGCTTTCGTAAAAGGTCAGCAATCTGCAAGGCTGATGAAACAAAAGGAAGCAATAGATAACCCGAGCCGGGAGATAATGACGCAGTGAAGTGACAATCAACTCAATGTAAGCCACCGCTCATGGAAAACAGAGTTCTTTGCAATTTGCAATGCACTCTTGTTATCACAATGTAGAGGAGTAGGCCGAGAAATGTGAACCCCTATATCTGCAAGAAGCCAGCGTAACCAAACAATCTCACATGTAGTCACTGCCATAGCACGATACTCAGCTTCCGTGGAAGATCTAGAGACAACATCTTGTTTCTTGCTCTTCCATGATATCAAAGAATTTCCAAGGAACACACAAAAACCAGTGTGGATTTGCGATCATTGCGACTGCCATCCCAATCAGCATCACTACAGGCTCGCAACTCGAGAGATGCGTTGAGAGAGAAACAAGAGGTTCTGAAACTGGGTGCCACGAAGATATCTCAAAATATGAAGCGTCAGCCCCAAGTGAACTAAGTAGGAGCAAGAATGAAATCAAGCACAACGTGAACTGGGTATGAGCTATATCCGGGCGAGTAACGGTAAGATACACCAAGCTACCTACAATAGTCCGATAAAGACTCGGATCTGTTAACAAAACACCATCACTAGGAGAGTACCGTGCATTGATTTCAAGTGAGACCGCAAATTTCGTTGTCAGAAAGGCATGCCCGTTTAAACAAGTCAGATATATACTTCTAGCTTGAGAGAGAAGATATCCTTTTCTTAGACTGGAGCCATCTCAATACCCAAAATAACGTAGCAGGCCCAAGTCCTTCATGGCAAAACCGATGGGCCAAATCATGCTTCAATGACTCAATACCATCATGATCACCAGCTTATAACCATATCATCTACATATTAGCACAAAAGGATTCGCCCTGTACTCGTACTTCTAAATAAATAACGCCGAATCATGGCTTACTCGGAACAAAGTCAAGGGAAGTAATCACAGTGGAGACTTTCAAACCAAGCACGAGGGGCTTGCTTGAGACCATAGAGCTAAGCCGACAAACTTCACCTGACTGGTGATCAATACCTAGTGGAGGAGTCATATACACTTTCTCATGGAGATCCTATTCAGAAATGCATTTGACATCCATTTGAAGTATCTTCCACTGTCACTGATGCACGGCACCATAGTGTGAACAGTCGTCATCTTTTGTCACCGGGGCAAAGGTCTCCTCATAGTCCATACCATATTTTTGTGAGTATCCTTTTGCCACAAGTCTAGCCTTGTATCGCTCAACAGACCCATCAGGCTTTATTTTTATCTTATACACCTATCGACAGTCAATCATATGTTTACCAGGTGGAAGAGTAACCAAATCCCATGTGTGTGTCTGATGAAGAGCAGTGAGTTCCTCTGCCATAGCATTCTGCTAAAGAGGATCAGACACAACCTCTCTATAGAACTCAGGTTCAGACAATTGATGTATGTTTGTAATAAAGGAAGAAAATGGAGGTGAGTAGGCAGAATAAGCAAAATCAGATAGTTTGGTGGACTTACTCTGACGAGTAGACCTCCTCAGAGGTGGTGGATCTCCAGTCTCAGGCGGGGCTG